>UESW01003856.1:406423-532151 GCA_900491605.1 Calamus simplicifolius
ATCGATCTCGGACCGTTGCGATCAATCCGATCGGCGATAATCCGATGGTTGCGATCGATCCAAGCCATGATCCCGGTCAGCAACGATCGATCTCGAACCGTTGCGATTAATCCGATCGGCGACGATCCGACGGTTGCGATCGATCCAAGCCATGATCCCGGTCGTCGATGATCGATCTAGGACCATTGCGATCAATCCGATTAGTAACAATCCGACGGTTGCATTTATTTTATAATTATATCTAATAAAATTAATTTTTATAAAATTTAATATTTTTTTAAAAAAATTGCGACGCATTTCTTGCATCGCTATATTAAAAATTAATTTTTTTTATTTTTTGGTTTATTACGTCGCTAATGCATCGCTATTTAATATAATTAATTTTTTTTAAAAAAATAGCGATGCATTGAGTTGTGTCGCAATATTTTTATTTCATAATTATATTTTATAAAAATTAATTTTTTTTAAAATAATTGCGACGCACCTTGTTGCATCGCGATGTTTTATTTTTTAAAAAAAATTACGATGCAATACTTGCGTCGCGAAATTAAAAATTATTTTTTTTAATTTTCTGGTTTATTGTGTCGCTAATGCGTCACTATTTAACATAATTAATTTTTTTAAAAAATAATACGACGCAATGAGATGCATCACAATATTTTTATTTCATAATTTTATTTTATAAATATTAATTTTTCTTAAAATAGCAATGCACTATTTGCATCGCTAAATTAAAATTTAATATTTTTTAATTTTTTGAGCTATGCATCGCAATTGCGTCGCTAAATGCATCACTATTTTTTATTGTCGCTAAGGCGTTGCAATTTGGTCGCAATTTAGCGACACAAAGATGCGTTGCTAAATTTGCGTCGCTGTCTCAGCATTTTCTTGTAGTGGTATGTTAAAATGGATATGTGGTAAAACTTTAAAAAATAGAATCAGAAATAAATATATAAGAAAAATGATAGCAGTAGCCCCAATTGAAGATAAAATAAGAGAAAATCGATTGTAGTAGTTTGAACATATACGTATACATTTAGATGCTTCAGTTAGAAAGAGTGATCTTTTAATAATCCATGATAATGATAGAGGTAGAGATAGATCTAAACTAATATAGATAGAAATAATTAAAAAAAATATAACTATTTGTAATTTGAATATTGAGTTGGTCCTAAATAGAGCAGTAGAAGAAGCAGATTCATGTAGCCGACCCCATGTAGTTGCGAAAAGGCTTAGATGAGTTGAGTTGAGTAATGTTAAATCAATGGTCAACTCTTAGTGTGATTCCTAAAGGACCAAAAGAGCCAGCAAAGCTAGATAGAATAGCCCAACGAGGTATACAAATAAATATTATACACCCTCATCTACTTGGAATATGAGATGGACTAAATTCTTTGTATCCATCAGATGCATCATTGGAAAACAGAGTCTAATTGACAAGTTCACAATAACCTACAAGTTTAACCATTTTATTTATATTTTTTGTTTTCATCTCTTTGATTGTAAGACAGGTTTAATTGGTTTTTCCTTTTTTTTCAATGCTATTAAAATGTTATATAGCAATGTAAATGAAAAACTCTTTACAAGCTAAGTATCTATATAAAAACTTTGGTAAGTAATGCTGCCTACACTTAAATGTGTGTTTGAATTGGATTGAATCGGTTTAGAAATATTTTTAAAACAAAATTGATTTGAATTAGCTTCCTAAAATCAAAATTAAAATCGACGCCGAACCAACTATTCTAGTAAATTGAATCAAGAAATTTGGTTTAATTTTAGTTCGATTTATTGATTTATCTGTACTCATCTAATTATTTACGATGGAAAAGAACATATTTGTCAAATAGCTTAGTTATGTATATGTATGTGTGTGTATTTATATAACACCTTAATTTGGAAAGTAGGACAAATGAAAGTTTGTATGATATATATACACAGTTTGGTTCAATTTATATTAATTTTTAAAAATTTAAATTAAAATCGAATTGACATTTTAAGTTTTAGAAAATTAATTTCAAACAATACTAATTTGAGAAAAAATAGCCATTGTTTATCTTGAAAGAATATTTTTTTATATTTTTAATAATAAAATATTACTAAAACAATTGTTGTTGCCCTAGAGTTGTAATAGAAAATAATAGTAATAAAAAAAACAATGGTGCCACTTTTCTTTTCTTTATTAGATAAAAAAAATAGAATTTTGGACCATAAATTACATTGTACTAAAATTTAGAGAAAGCTTAAAATTTCTAAAATCATTATTTATGTTATAACAGTCTATTATAAAGCAACTAATGTGAAATAATGATTATTATTTTTTCAATAATTCTTATCTCGGTAACGTTACCGAGGGTGGCCGAAAGCATTGCGACGGCGTTGTAACGCCGTTATCTACCACCACGGCATGAGGCGCCGTCCTTTGGAAGCACGGCAAACGTGGAAGATGTTACTCCTGCACGTGACACTGGCGGCCACTTGCGCCTCGTCACGTGACAGCATGTTGCCTCGAGTCACGAGGTTAGCCGAAAGGGCGTGAGTCCCAAAGCCAGTAGCTCCCAGCACCTGACACGTGCCAAAATCGCCTCTCACCCCCAATCCAATCAGTGACACGTGTGCGCGCACCACCCGCTCATGGTCCACAGTTTCGTTTAAACGTAGATATGACACGTGTCGCCATGCAACGCTAGACGGCCAGCACGTGTCCCTCTGGCCGTGGGTGGATCGGTGATCTTGTCTCCATCGATCTGCTTCCTCGTGTCAGTCGCACGTGTGCCGCCGCCTTCTTTGATAACGGACAGTGATGGCCCTAAAGTTTATGCTGGCTAAAAACAATATAAAAGGTTCGATGAGCTCATCATCAGTGGTGGCCTTTCTTCGTTGCCGTGCTCTCCAAGGGCATGCGGACAAATGCCATGTTGGAAAGTTTGGCTTTTTTTTTTTTTCTCTCTCTCTCTCCTCCCCCTGCTTTCCTGTGAAAGGGGGATGAGAGAGAAGTATAATGCTCTCCAACCTTTAGCGTGCCCTATCTGGATTTTTGCAATCTGTCAAGGATCAAAGAGTTAACAAAATGCTTCATGATCCACCTATCCTTGCACATCATACAAATATCTTAAGAGTGGTGACAAGCAATACCAGAGAAACAAAAGAGATGACGTCTTAAGTGACGGAGCAAAGATGGTGAAATAGAGTTCAAAGATCAAATAGCTAATAAAATCCTTACCACCTATTCATATACCACACAGGTATCCTAAAAGACATGCTGTAGGATTTAAAAAAAAAAAAAAAAGCATTGAAGGAAAGAAGGTGAAATAGAGGATTGTTATTGCCAAAGCTCAAAATCTCTTCATTTCTTCTCTTAAATGCTCTCAAGCACACCTACTTTTGCGTAGATGGATTAATGAACTTCCAACTAAACTTGAGAATTACAAGAAATAAAAAGATTTTTCTTTTTTTTAATCAAATCCATTTACTTTACAAGTGTAAACATTAAGCATTTATTCTAAAATTTAAAAGAATATTGATGCCTAAAATAACACGTGATCCAAGAGAATGGCAAGGCCTAAAATAACATGAGATCCTTCTTAATAGTACTATGAAAAGAAAATTAAGTACAAATTGCTTTAGAACAAAAAAAGGCTTTTCATACCCTTTTTCATAAAGATAAGGTTGCTTGAAATCAGTTTTATATATATATATATATATATATATATATATATATCACATGTTAAATATTACAAGGATTAAAGAAATATAGAAGTAAATTAAGACAAGAATAAATATATATTAACTCATATCATCTTTTGAAAGCTTTTATTATTATGCTTTGTTGTGATATTGCATTCTGTAAAAAAAATAAAAAAAAAATCAAAAAGGTTACACGGCATTAGGTAAAAACTTAAGTGGATGAAATTATTGGAGTCGATTTTCTAAGAAAAAAAATATAAAAGAGCACTGCAGCTGAATCCTGCATTGAACCAATTAGGTATATTAAACGTGCCCAAAGCAAACATATAAAACCTATTCAAAGCCGATACATAAAACCTGATAAACAAGTAAAAAGAAGAGAGAGAGAGAGAGAGAAATCCAAAAGTCTATAGCAAAGGTTGTTTTTTATTATTATTATTTTCTTCCAAGTACCAACGTGGCCTGAGATGATACGACGAGAACGATCCCTCCAACGTCAACTGAATCCAAAACGAAAATTTTCTCTGCCCCACACGCCGCTGCTGCTTTTGAGGCCATCACGAATCCACTCATTAATCCAATCCCCACCGCAAACCACCCACCCACCCACCCTTTAATCCTTACTTTAATCCCATTTCTTAATCCATCTTAATATTCCAATCCGCTCGTCTCTTTCGCCGTGACGTTTGACATGCAAGTGTTTTGCATCTCATACGGAGATTAGAAGCTTAGTGGCATTATTATAATAGAGCACAAGATAAGGAGCGAGAAAGGGATGGATAAGAGAAAGCGAGGCCTTTCAAGCTCTCAGGATTCCTCACGGCTCTCTCTTTAGGGGAAGAAGAAAGGAAGGGGCGGCGAAAGAGAGGAGAGGAGCCACGCGTGGCGGAGGTCCCTGTCGCTGGGCTCGAGGCTTTGTCGTGTCCACAAAGAAACTGCTCGATTTGATGCCCGGGATCCCGACGGTTGACGACCCCCACACCGTTCGGTTACATACATGCCTCCTTGTCCTCTGTACCCTTCTTCCCCATAACCAACCACCCAACTGTTACTTATATTTAAGTACAAGCCAACTAAAGCCACTGACTCTGGACTCGGACCTTTCAAGCCTTGTCACCACCTTTCCTACGAGAGATAATCTCCTCCACAGCCCAAGTTGCAAGAAAATCTCGCATTGTAGGCATGAAAACATGCAGTTTTCCTCACCACAGCGTAAATATGGGATCACAGTCGTCACCAACAAGCTGTAGAACCTTAATACTATATATGCTTTTTATTACCTATATATGAGTACACCTCTAAATTTTATAATGAGCTACTGAACTATCTAAATATTGACAGCATGGTGGCGGGATGATTGAAACGTTTGGTGCAAACCTAATTAATGCGTAATATGAACAACGGATCTTGCCAGATGACTAATTCCTTTTAAAATAAGCCTCAGATGCATGCATGAGAACTCGTGGATCCGGGGAGTTTTAATTATGCGACATAAATGCAGATATGGCAACCATAATAAAATACTATATATACATCACAACCGCCATGAAGAGAGAAGAGAGAAGAGAGAAAGATTAAGATCATCTCAAAGGTTCTCCATTTACACAACCAAACTACATGTACAAAAGACCTCCTGGCTTAGGCTGATGACAGCAAAAGAATATACACAGCAAGGGAAGAAAACGAAAGCATAGGAAAAGCCAACACACTCCATTCATGAAAACTTAGGTAACAAAGTGATATATATATATATATATAGAGCACTTCATTCTACCTATATTTACAATTAAAAATAAAAAGAAAGAGGAGAAAAGCTAGTGTTTCCTTCCTTTCTTTTTGCTTGCTATATGTCTACTCTCCTCCATTACCTTTAACCTATATGGCGGGTATCTTTCCACAATTATTCACTGTATCCAGACCTTTTTCACCCCTTTCTGCAAACTTTGAAAGCTTCTTTCATATCATATTATTATTACTGCACCATTTTCTCATTTTCTAGCATTTTTTTTTTTTTTTGAATTTTGTTCGAAATTTTAGAATGGAGCTCGATGGGGAATACCCTTCCTTCTGGAGGTGCGGTAGCTGATGATAGGAGGGGTCTCCGGAGAAATGCTGGTGGTGGCATTGCGGGCCTCATCATCCCATGGATTGGCCGGGACTTCGATGGCTCGGCCTAGGGCTGACAATGTCTTCCGGAGCTTCCGGGGGGTCGACGACTCTTCCGATTCCGATCCATGGAGCGATTCCCGGCTCAGTTTGGGGCGCAGGGTGAAGGTCAGCTCTGGGTCTCTCTTCATGCCTCCAAGCTGAGAAATAGAGGAGAGTTGACTCTGAGAACAGAGCAAGTGGGGGAGAGAGAAAACGCCATGTAGACGATGGATTTTGCTTAGAAACATCAGAGTAAGAGAGAGAAACGGAAACAAACCCGGACAGCTGGCTTTGCGTGATGGACCCAAAGATCACTATAATATACTATAGAGAAGAGAAGACTGACTTAGGAACCCGAAATCTTTCAGGACATTGCTGAAGAACTTGAAAGAAGGGCTTCATCTCTCTCCAATTAAGAAATTCATTTCATCTATCAATCCATAAAGGCGAAAATAGACAACAAGGTTGATTTTTTTTTTTTTTTTTTTTAACAGAGATTTGGATGAATGAGTCTTGCACAGCATTGCCTGATTGCTCAAAAGATCATTTTTTAAACCCTTTAGTTCGAGAGAATAAACTGTTTTTGACAAAAAAAAAAAAAAGGACATTGAAGCAACAAGTCTTGTTTACAGAAATCTGAAATGTTTCAGACTAATGTGTAATAACATCAAATACAGAATTCATCGCTTCCCAAATAACAAATCTATTTCATCTATTAAAAAATATAAAGCAAGAGCTAAGAAAAAAGCTATTTTTTTGAGAAAAAAGGCTCTCGGTATAAGAATCAGAGTGGGCATGCATAATTGCTTCAAAGAACATTTTTTATGGTTCAGTTTAAGAGGATAAACCATAAAAAAATAATTTCCCTTTCCAAAAACCATTAACAAAATGATCGTTAGAGCAATGAGTCTTGCTGAAAAACCTGAATCCTAAATAATAGTGGCTGATAACACCAAAAAAAAAAAAAAGAAATTAAAATAGAAGAGAAGATAAAAATCAGATTCAAAATCAAAAAGGGAGAAAAGGTGACATTTTTTAGAAGGAAGAGAGGTAAGAACTCCTTTAAACCACTCCAGAGTCCACAAAAACACGGAAATTAGAACATTGAGAGAGGGAAAGAAGGAATAGAGGAGGTACCTTACATCCAAGGGAGCAGAATCGGAAGGAATCGAGGAGGCTACGGCTACAAATCTCACAGGTGTTGGTCACCCCCTTCCCGGGCCTCGGTTGCGGCCTCTCATTGAGGAAGACGATCTTGGCGCTGTTTATAATGTAGGTCTGGACGCAAGAGATGTCGATAAACTTCGACACCTCCGACACTCTGATCACGTTATGGTACGAGGACCTCCGAATCTAAAACAAATCCGAAAAAACAATCAGAATCCCATCTTTTCTGGGTTTCTTTTAAAGATTTCTGTCAGAAGAATAAGAACAGATACCTGAACAACATGGTGGTCCTTGTGGTTGGCGAGGCAATAGGAACAGAGAGCTCGGCCCATGCAATCCAAGCAGTACATATTGCATTCACTCTGTTGGAATCGCCATGAACCTCGCACGGAACAAAGAAGCTCGTCTTCAGAAGAGGCCTCAGCCATGGCGGACCATTGTCCTCATTCCCCAGCCGAATCATTGGACCCACCTGCTCCCAAATCCCTATATCCATATAAAAAACCAGCCCAAAAATCCCATTCTTAGAAAACAAAGCACAAAAAGATCGCAACTTTACCATCACTTTCTTCTGCTTGCTCCCCACAAAGCCGATCTTCTGGTTGTTCTCGATCGCCAGTTCGTCCGGTTGCGAGGAAATCCAAAGCTGAGACCAAAACAGAGGAAATCCAAAATTGGTATCTTGCTCACAGACCAAAACACCAACAGAGAATCGGAAAAATGGAGATTCTTCACCGTCCAGTCTTACCACTAGGACCGAAGCTCCGCTGGAATCGCCGCCGGAGGCTGCCGGAAAGCTCGCCGCAGAGAGGGGGGGGGGGGGGGGGGGGAATCAGAGGGAAGAGAGATGGAGAGAAGAGTTAAAGGAGGAGAGGGGAGGCCGTGGATATAAATATATACGGCCGTTTGCTTAGAATACGGAAACGTGCCGGAGATTTTACTCGGCGATTTTATCGACGGACGGCAGCGAAGTAGATTCGGCCTAGGGGGATTGGGGACCGTCAGATGGTGTGATCGAAGGCAAAGGTACGGAGTGGGCGGTATTAATACTATTAATTAGTGTTTATTAATAAAAAAATCGTGATTTAGAGTAATTATTTATTACAAAGCGGATGGTCCAGCAAAATAAGAATCTCAATAATGGCGAGACGGAAACTCATCGGCGAATCCTCGGCGATTCGACAGCCGATTTACCGCTTCAATGGAGCCATATCATCTCATGATATACTCCACACATGTTATATGCGGTGGTTTTGGGGCTTTTCTGTTTCCTTTTTTTACTTTAATAATTTAATGTTGGAAATTTTGCAAGGTGATGCTTGACTTGGTGTTTCTCGCCATTGTGGTGCTGTTGGCTAGGGTTTTGTTGCTCCACAAGGCAAGAGAGAAGAGAGATTACTTGATGAGATCATTATACTTGTGGGCTAAGGTTTGTATAAAATATATATTAGTTGACTTTTCTATGGTGCAGTCAAATACCAAATAAACTCACCACTGGAAGGTATCCTTTTTTTGGGACCAATGCTTCTTCTTAATTGACGGTGGGATATTTGTTACTGATCGATGCCATGGGATATATCTATTATAAAACATCTTAATCAACTGATCAAGCAACAAAAAAAAAAAAAAGAAAAAAAAGCTAGATGGTGAAAATAGCCTACATCTAATAGTAATGCTAGCTTTATATTAAATTGCTAGTCAAATGTAGCTTTTAACTCAATAAAGATACGCATTAGTTGCTTGTAAGAGATATGATGAAGAAACAAAATGCTGCAATGTAGAAAAAAAGAATCAAACAAATTATTATGTTTAATCATAAAAGACAATGCAATGTTAAAAATCAGAATGCTTGAGGTTGGATCTGAACGCATACGTATACAAATATAATAAAATTATATTAATTAAAAATATTAATTACAAGTGTTGGCATACGTATTTTTTATCATTTATGTCCGTAAAGTTAGTGGCTAGCTTGATTATGCATGATTTATGTGTTGCATTGGTTTCCTTCGCAAACATATTCATTTGCAAAGATGGGTATTATTTTGTTTTGATTGAATTATAATTGCTCATAGTTAATGAAAAGATATCTAAATAGTAGAAAAATTAAACATTTCATATGATTCTAATTTCATGACCTAAGAAGACATAACTAAATAGTTTTATCAAAGCTACTCCTAACCTTTTTATTAATCTTATTGATATTTGAAATTTTGACATAATATCATAACTTTGCCTTAAATTTTTTTGCTTTAGAAGATTAGAACAAAATTTGATATGCTTTGAAAATGCAACACAACTCAACTCAACACATTTAAGCATTTTTCCAACTACATGGGGTCGGCTACATGAATCTGCTTTCTTCATTTTGCTCTATTCAAGATCAAGTTTATATTTAATTTACAAATATTATCCGTACTCGTCCGTAGTGCAGAAATCCTTGCTCATTTATCACTATATTCGGGAGCCGGTGCGGCACTACTTGCCTATTTTTTAAAACATCCAGAGGCAGATGCAATGCATCTCTTAACGGAGATGTCCTAACTTTTGCATAGTTTGATTTATCATATTCATATTTTAAAGATTCTGACGGAATTTTATGCTGGTTGCCAGCTATCTAACGCAACTCTTCTCCTTTACTTAGGCTTGGGACTGACCTTAGATGCTTTGAAAATGCAACTCACCAGCCATTTTTATTTTAATATCTTTAAAGTTTTTTTTTTGAGAAGCAGGCTACTTCTCGAAGGATGCAAACTAATTTTAAGCCTCAAAAATTTTTTTTAACCTTGCTAGTGAAGTTTACATCATAAAAAAGTTTTAAAAATAGAAAACACTACGACAAATAAAGTATAATTAAAGCCATACTAAATTATTAGTTTAACAAGAAAAAAAATATTAATGATTTTGAATCTGACAGTTTTGAATGCTAGCTAGGTAAAGGTTATCTATATTTAGTCCATAAAATATTGATGTGAATAATGGATCAAAATGATTGGTAACTCGTGAAGAATCATAAGGGATGCACATAATACATATTCCTAACCTATCATGGAGTAGTTGATGCCTAACGTCTTTATATTATAATTTAAAATAAACTACTAAATATTTTATAGACAAGATATTATCAAAGAGTTTGGTTAAATTGATTTGATGAATCTAGAGTTTGAATTTTTTGGAGGAGAAATAGAGATTTAGAGTCAAATCGAGAGAGAGAGAGCCTTCATATAGAATTTGGAACCTAGAGAACCTTGATATAGAAGTTGAAACCTACTCTTCAAAAGCCATAACAATGCATTGTACTCCATCGAATTTATTTACCGTCGACACTCAACATATTATGACTCAGAAAAACCCACTTTCTAAGAGGCAGACTAATATGTCATGCTTCATTGAGCCTACTCTTGTTGCACCCATTCGGCACACTACTGTTACTGTGACTCAAAAATTTAGCATGAACGTTGCTGTTCTTCACAAGAGCTATCAATTGGAGGGCTTGATTATTAGAGTGTCTTTAAAGCTTTTGTAAGTACCCATGATTGTGCTACCAATTAAAAGAGCTCGCTAATTGGAACGGCTTTATAGCTTTTGTGAGTATTGAAGATCAATTGTCAACTTTTAGGTTTGATAGCACTTTAAGAGAAGACTTTAATGCAGAAGTTGAAATCTAATTCCAATAAAAAGCTTTACGTCCATAAGTTGTCAGTCTAATCTATATCAATCTATTTAACTCTCACTGTATTAATCCATTTACCTCTCACTAATTATTCTATGTGTGACTAAACCTCACATATAATTCTTAACAAAACTTGAGTGGTTTGATATATATATCCACCTAATAATATGATCATCACTTAAGTGTTGGATTTAGCATTAATGGTTGGATGCTATATATATTCTCAATATTGTTGAAATTGTATTCTCATGTCCACCTAAAACAAGAAGGCTTGAAGACTTCCACTGGGAAAAGAAAATAAAAATACCAGCCGAGGTTGGCTTAACAAGGAGAAAATGTTAAACTTCAATTTGTGTCCAAAAAGATGAACATGATGATAATCATTGAAGCAATACTTGATGATAAATCCATTACCCATGCATCAACTAGTAATATGATAATGAGCTGATCATGATCTATTGATAATTGTTTTTCAGGAATATTTTAATGAGAAGTTGAAACAAAAATATGACTCTAGCTTTCATGCCCCTGTTGCTTAGCTCCAAGGAAACCACCTTTTCCATAACCAAGTCTTCTGAGAGATACCTGATTGGCCATTAACATACTTTTAAATGGAGCAATGACACCAATTAAGGCACCCAAACTTTGAAATACTCTTCCAGGACAACTACCCTGGCTATCATCAAATCATGTTTCAAAACGCAACAAGGTTCGATCATCCATCCAATAAAGAAAGCTAGGTCAACCACGTTAAACTACATGACATTTTAATATTGTTGAAAATATAATAAGCATAGACTATGTACTAAAATGAACAGTGAAAGGAAGATGGTCTGTAAGAAAATTGATAGGTCAACCAATTAGAAGTCTAATTAAAGGAGGGTTAGCTTGATCCTTTAGTACACCAGAAAACAATCATGAATGCTGATGTTTTTGAAACTTTGTTAATTTGGTCCATTATTTGTGAGACAGATGAGCATTAATTTATAATGAACATTAGAAATGTAGCCATGACTCTTATAAAAAATATAGATGGTGAACCTGAATTTTATTATATTTCTCTCTTTTTCTAGTGGTCTCATCCTTTTGAAGGTTCCTTATATGATGAACCTATAAACCAAAACATGGCTCAGGTCCATTATATGCGTCCTCCTCCTTTGCATTTGGAAGTATCTATTTCCAACCAAGAGGCACTGCTTATTTAGATTTAGGTTTTCCAATTAAGCACATTATGTACCCACAAATTCATTTGGAAATGATTTGTTTACCATAGAGAAATTTTAATTTGATAGAGGCATGAAAGTGACATTAATGTTTATGAAAAATTTAAGAAAGTTGGAACCTTGATAAGGTGGCATATAAACATTGTTATTATTAATCAAGAAGCTGCAAGAGTTTTGTGGACTAGTGGTTCATTCATTAAATGAAAACTATCTTGAGAAAATGTGAATAAATCGATCAAAATTAACAATTTGTTCATCCATATTATTAGATTTGAAAAAAAAAATACTACAAGCACTTCCTTTCCTCCATTATCCTCATTTGTAAATTTCATGAAATATCCAGCTGGATTGCAATAACTTGACAAATTTTACCCATTCATAAAATTGATCAGTATCAAAATACTCGTCTCAAACAAAGGTTATTGTCACTAATTTTATTCAAAACTTTATTTTTAAAATAAAACATAATGCAAGAAAGAATATGGTATTTAGGCAGTCCCCTGCTTGATCGCTCACGGATGATTTTTTTTTGTAACTTTTTTTTTGAAAAAAAAAAGGAAGGAAAAAAGCAATGTTCAACCAAAAGAGAGTTTTGGCGACCAAACTTCAATTTGGAATTCAAGGACAATGCCTAATTAATGTGAGTGGTTGAAACTTCTGGTGCTATCAGTCCTCCGTAAAATTCTACAATGCATACAAAATAGACGGTAGAATTAAAGCGGTACCTCCTCTGAAAGACCTCAGTTGGATAAGAAATATCATCCGCGTGATATAATTTAATCACCATTTCACTGTATAGCCTAGTTGTTTAACCTTTCACATCCCAAAAAATGGACCTATAATTTGCAATGAAAAATAAAATTAGTACATTAATTAGGTTTGGATTGAAAATTTTAACCTGATTTTAAATTGGGCTGGAATCAGGTTGTTGGATTAAGAAGCTGATCAAAGAATCTGAACTCCCAACCTAAACCATGAAATAGGAAACGCAACTTGAAGCTTAATTTGTATTCGTTGTATGTTGAGCACTCAATTTAATCCAATCCACAACTAATCTATTAGCATATGACCTGATCCAAATAGAATTGGCCCCAATTGTTTAGCTTGGAATATTTTATGATTGGGCTGGGCAATTGTGTTATGGTCTGGATGGTAGTTGGCCAAATTGATCCCTTGCAGTGCTAATGTGAAATTTTGAATAGGCTTGACTTGATGATTGTTATCGAAGAATTATGAACTTGACATTTCTATGTTCAATCTCATTGGTTAAGTTGCATCCCTAATTTCAGGAGCAAGGAAAAAGTTGCTGCTAGATAATTAGAAGGCAAAAGCAATAGCAAATTTCTTTTATATCCCTCTTCAATTAGGCAATCTTAATGCTTAGGTATGCTTTGTAGAAAGAAAATATATTTTTTCTGTCTTAACTTCTTGTAATAAAAATGAATCAAGAAAGGAAATTTACTAGTAAATTTTCTATGGAACCATCTTAAAGTCTAATTAGGGGCTAAATTGTTTCAAAATTATAACTTGCACATAATCTATTAGATATTTGTTTATTAAAAAAAAAACCAAAATTCATATTTACTGCCCTAAATTCAATGATTTTATTTATTTATTTATTGGTTATATAAAGAAGCAGAGATGAGATTATGTTATGAACTTACTTGCAAATATCTTATCAACCAGTCATGCTTTACTTTCTCATCTACTTAGCAATCACAAGGATAAACCCCTTTAATGATGACCAATCATGTAAAATCTTTTATTCAATCATTCCATATATGTCTAAATCATGGACAGCCATTTCTCTTTTTTACGGTTGCATTGTGGAAGGAAAATTGTCTCGAGGAAAAAAAAATTATAATCCTTGTATAGTTAACCTTAATGAATGAAGTTTTGTATGTAAGAAATGCTAAGCAAACAAAAAGAAAAAAAAGAAAAAGAAAAAAGAAAGAACCAAGCCTTCAGATGTCCCTTTTGTTTAGCCTGTCTCAAAGTTGATCATTTTCTAATGACATCACATGCCTTTCTCCAAACACACTCTAAGAAAGCTTTAAAATGATCAGAGAAGTCAATCACAAGTAAAAAAAAAAAAATAGAAATAGCAATTTAGTGAGATCATTTAGTGAAATATGAACCATAAATCTTTTAAAAAAGGTCAACAAGCATTGGCCAATACTAAAAAAATTAATTACTCCATTCTTATCTTAAGAATATGGTGCAGTTGTTAAGAAATTCTGATCTTTTTATTTTCCGTTAACCTTAACTCACTCCTGCAACCTTTTCTTTTGTTTATTCCTCTCCCTTTCTTCAATTCCCCCAAGCCTCTTTGCTTTCTCCCGTGTACCTCATCATTTGCCTAATGTAGTAGGTGGAACTTGTGCCTCTTTTTTTATAGAAAGAGAGAGAGAGAGAGAGAGAGAGAGAGACATCTCCATCCATGTTTGCCTTAAAATGAGTTTGTTTACAAAATATGTTACTCCTCATCCATACCAATAATCAGAAGGACAATGCTAAGGCAAGTACATATTGTAGATCTTTTCCCTATTAACTCAAGTCTTTGGGATTAATTAGTTACTCAATAGGGTATCAAAGTATAAGTTTGTATGGAGTTGTTAAACTTGATGTATTATTGGCCCTTTTTCTAGTAGCTTTAGTTTTTACAGTAAGTCATTATGCTAACACACAAATCCCTTTCATGATAGCCAAAGAAGTATGCTTTCTTAGTCAAATTGTTCTATATATAACAAAAATTATGGAAAAATGTCAGAAAATATAAAATTTTTGTTAAAGAGAAGTACCAAACTAGAAAGATAAAGCTAAGTCTTCAGCTTTTTCATTCTTCTAGCCAACTTCAAGATAATTGTTTGTTTATTCATTATCATCCCTTTCTCCTCCAATTATGGAGCATAGTAGGGGCATCCCATGTCATCTTCTTTTATAATTTGTTGACTCTAAGGTAAAGCAAAGTCTGCAGCTCTTTCATTCCTCTAGCTAATTTAAGACAATTGTTGACCTATTCATCACCCTTCTTTTCTCCTTCAATTATGGAGTATAGTAGGGACACCCTATGTCCTCTCCTTTCATAGTTTGTTGACTCTAATAAAGCTTTGTAATGAGTAGAGAAATTAACCACAAGCAAATATATAGGAGTGACATGGAATTCTATGGTTTTAGCAATTAGTTAGATCATTTTGTAATAAAGGCCAACAAGGACCATC
This sequence comes from Calamus simplicifolius, assembly GCA_900491605.1. NCBI lineage: Eukaryota > Viridiplantae > Streptophyta > Magnoliopsida > Arecales > Arecaceae > Calamus > Calamus simplicifolius. Next base: position 421,540 of record UESW01003856.1, read on the forward strand.
CAGTTTTTTTTAAAAAAGTTTCATACCTCTTCTTAGAGTCTAGTATATCTGCTAAAAATTGATAAGCCTTCTCTTTTTCCTAATCTTTTTGTTTATTCTCCTTCCTTCCTTCTATTCTCCTAAGCTTCCATGCTTCCTCTCATGTATTTGTTCATTTGGTCAATGAAGTATTTGAAGCTTGAACCTCCTCCTCATCCTTCTTGAAAATCTATCTAAAGAATTCTATGCATTTCCTAAGATAAATCTCTAGGATAAATCTCATGTTGAAGTAATATGCAGATTAATAATGTGCTAGTGATTGATATTGAGTGGCAAGGACTTGGCTGGAAGAATACTTAATTAGAGCCGCATTTCCCAATATTTGAACTTAAGAAGATCCTTAAATTAGTGTGCTCAAGTTAATAACCAGTGATATTCCTTAGATTAATAACCAGTGATATGATGCTTTATAAGCATCTATCTAAGCATTTATCTGGGCAGCTCTTTTTGAAAGAACAATATCTCTGACCAAGAGAAGATATAGAAGGACAGGAAGCATCTCTTATTGGACTAGTTATCATATTTCCAAAAGTAATATCTCTTGAAGACAACTCAATGCAAAATCTATATAAATTTTAAGTCGTTTAAAATTTTGAATCACAAAAAAATTAAAATGATATGTTATTAATCATAAACTCTAAAATATTATGTTTTTGAAGAAAATGCAGTAATAGCACTTATGGCTGATCAAGCAATGCATTTTTGAACTACCTTTTCTTCAAACCATTCATCTCTTTTTTATGCATATTATCTCAACAAGAAGGCCTAGAGAAGAGATGGTTATGAAGCAATCCATGTCACATGTAATATATATTATTATTTACGAGGTAAGACATATGTCATTATTTTGGAAGATTTTCATGGGGGTAGATGAATATTTTCTCATCGTAGCTGTTGTAGTTCTATTGTTGCACCAGAAATAAGTTGGTAGGTATTTTGATGATGAAAAAGACTTGTTGTACTATCCTTTAGTGCAGTAAGCACGTATCGACTGCATAGATTGGCCGCCCACGTATGTTGATGCATGATAAGGCCCATTGAGCCATCACATGCGTGCCGGCATGCACGGATAGCCAATCAGTGCGGTCGGTGTGCACTTGTTGCACCGAATAATGATGCAGCAAGACTTTTCTTTTGATAATAAGTACAAAGCATTGTATATTAATATTGGCCCTAAAGAAGCCCAAATGGGATGTGGGCTACCTTTGTTGGTCCACTGATTTGAATGCGTCACGTAGTTGTAGATAGAAAAAGTCTTTACGCACCGCGGATGCAGAACGCGTATACTATGCACAGTGATTGACTGCATACATGTGTGGCCGCACGTGCATCAAAAGCATTCTTATCACTACAAGAAAATGTGGTATTTGTGGCGAACCTATTATGGCGAAATATTTTCGTCGTTATAGGATACCTTATAACGACGAAATAAAAATTAAATTCGTCATAACAATTGTTTATTACGGCGAAATAAATTTTCGCCGTAATATAAAGACTTATTACGACGAAATTAGAAATTCGTCGTAATAAGTCAATATTTTATTTTACGAATTTTCTTTTTAAATTTTTTCTATCTTTATATTACGGCGAAAATTATTTCGCCGTAATATAAAGACTTATTACGACGAAATTAGAAATTCGTCGTAATAAGTCAATATTTTATTTTACGAATTTTCTTTTTAAATTTTTTCTATCTTTATATTACGGCGAAAAATATTTCGCCGTAATATAAAGACGTATTACGACGAAATTATATATTCGTCGTAATAGGTCAACATTTCATTTTACGAGTTTTTTTTTTAAATTTTTTCTATCTTTATATTACGGCGAAAAATTATTTCGCCGTAATATAAAGACGTATTACGACGAAATTATATATTCGTCGTAATAGGTCAACATTTCATTTTACCAGTTTTTTTTTTAAATTTTTTCTATCTTTATATTACGGCGAAAATTATTTCGCCGTAATATAAAGACTTATTACGACGATATTAGAAATTCGTCGTAATAAGTCAATATTTTATTTTACGAATTTTCTTTTTAAATTTTTTCTATCTTTATATTACGGCGAAAAAAGATTTCGCCGTAATATAAAGACGTATTACGACGAAATTATATATTCGTCGTAATAGGTCAACATTTCATTTTACGAGTTTTTTTTTTTAAATTTTTTCTATCTTTATATTACGGCGAAAAATTATTTCGCCGTAATATAAAGACGTATTACGACGAAATTATAAATTCGTCGTAATAGGAAACATTTCATTTTACGAGTTTTTTTTAAAATTTTTTTATCTTGTTATTACGGCGAAAAATAATTTTCGCCGTAATAAAAAGACGTATTACGAGTCGTAATTGACATTTTAACGAGTTAATTTTTTTAATCTATTGTATTATAATAAAAAGACGACGACGTCGTAATAAGATTTCATTTTACGAGTTTTTTTTTTTTTTCGGCCGTAATAAAAAGACGTATTACGTTTAAATTTCGTCGTAATAAGACGACGGCGAAAAATAATTTTCGCCGTAATAATTTACGACGTAATTAAAATTTCGTCGTAATACGACAACATTTCATTTTACGAGTTTTTTTTTTTTAAATTTTTTTATCTTTTTATTACGGCGAAAATTATTTTTCGCCGTAATAAAAATACTTATTACGACGAAATTAACATTTCGTCGTAATAAGTCATTACTTTTCCCCCTTTTCCGCTGATGCCCGCTCTCTCCTAAGAGAGTTCCTCTCCTCCAGCGAAACCCTAACCCTCGCCGACCCCCCAGCGAGTTCCTCTCCTCCGCCACACCCCGGACGCCGGAACTAGGGGAAAAGGTGTCGACCCCCGCGAGCTCCTCTCCACCGCCACACCCCGGACGCCGGAACCAAGGGAGAAGTCGCCGACCCCGTGAGCTCCTCTCCGCTGCCACACCCCAGACGCAGGAACCAGAGGAATTTCATAAATGTACGTGCTATCCTTCTTTGCTTCAGTAGCCAGTATGAACTCATTTCTGAATGGCCAATGCATTTTACAAATTACTGAAGAGTATGTACTGGAGATGTGCTTGATAACTTCTCTGGTAGTCGGAGTTCCAATGCCTGCTTCCTTCTGTTTATATTGCTTTCAACTGTCTTCTTTCCTTCTTCTTTGGTGTCCGTTATCTCTCTCTGTTTTGCATTACATGATCCAATCTTCTTGTATTGGTGATGCGCTACCTCTTTTGTCTCGATATTTCTTCTGATTGTTATTTTTCTTTCGTGCATTTTCTCTTTTAGAAGTTTCGCTGCATTTTATTTTTTTGCCCAGTTCGATCAGATTGTCCTCTGCCTTTTTGTTTTGTGTCTCCCTTCTCTATATTATCTCGATTACATCCGGTGGCTTCAGTTGTTGTTTCTACCGATCGATTTACTTCCACTTTTTCTCCCTTGAACGATAGCGTCGCATATTCCAACTTTCCTCTGCTTTTTGTTACTCAAATTTCCTTTGTTCTCACCAAATTTCTCGAGTGCCTTTCGTCAATGATTGCTCTTTTGTCTGGCAGGCGCATGCAATCTTCTCTACTTGTCAATATGTTTCAGATCGCATTTGTTTTGCTCCAATTCGGCTATCATGTTTTTGGACTGGTTTCGTGTGCTTCGGCTTCTCTCCCTGTTTCAGAGTGGAGGATTCTGCTTAATATTGAATTTATTTGAGTATTCTGCTTCCATAATTATGAAGTCCTGCTAGATGTATAGTTATGTTGTCGAGCTTTATGTTTGAGCTAGCCATCCTTTGATGGAACCCATGTGTATTTCATTTAATGTTGACTAATGATGGATTGTTTAAGATGACTACATCCCAGGGACTTTCAGTTACAACACTCTTGGCTTTCAAGTTTGTTATCTCTAATGGCAGTGTGTTGATTATTGGCTACAAGAATAAGCGAAAAGGTGGATTACTTGCTTGAAAATATGAAACTTGAATACCTAAAAGGTTAAAATTACTTGTTTGCACCAGTTATTTAAAATTGTCATTTTTAATTATAGTATTAAACATTGATATGTAGTGTGACTATATGCCTTGTACCACCTTTTGTTCTTCTGCTTCTTCTAAAATCCAGTAGGCATTAAAGCACTTCTTTAAAATAAAAATTGATATGCTACTGGATATTGTTAATAGCGTGTAGTAAATCGACAGTGATGGCTGGTTTGACTTGAATTGGTGAATGGAAACATGAAACTAAGGGGATCCAAAACCAAAATGTAATTTATGGATTTTATCTTCATCAAGTATGTAAGGGGATCCAAAACCAATGCGTAATCCATGGGATTAGATCATCGTCGGGTATAAAACAGTATTTTAATCAGAGGCATCATGTGCAGGGAGAACCAGAACCAACTGGGGATCACTTCTGAAAAATGAAACATAAAATCAATTCTTCCATATGTACAGAGTGCCAATGTAATCATAAAATCTAATAAACAGCTAACTTTCTCGCTTTTATATTTGTATTTACATTATCTACTGTGTTGATAAATCATTCATCAATATTCAGATCAAAGTTATAGCATTTAGCTTGGCTTCTTTGAGCTTTCCTTGGTTAGTGGAGCCAAAAAAGATGGAGAACTTTGGAGTACTCTAAATGATACTTTTAACTCTTCGGAGTTGCTCTTTATTAATGACATGATATAATTACAAGCCACATCATTTATCTATTATCTCCCAGCAAGCTGGGCGGTAGCGTAACCGACTTGAGGGTAATTTTTTTCAGCTGGTAGCTAACTTTTTCTTTTTTGACGTACAACAGCTGGTAGCAAATTATTTTCAGTGGCTATTATCCGGAGGTCGGTGGGGGTCCATTCCATTAAAGGACAGCAGCTATATCATCCCTCGGTTCAATGTAAGTTTCATTCGTAATTTGAGTATATATGTCAATGTTCTTCTAGATGGATCGATGCTTTGATGGTATATATTGCTAGATGGAGTGTAGAAAGGTCTAGGAAAAATCTGGGTGCCCCCTTTTGTTTGTTGTGCAGGGGAGGGGATTGGATTCCAAAGAATCAAATGGAGCAATGAAAACTGACAATCAGCTTAGTGAATTGCCCTCACATTGTAGGGCTTTTCAATGAGAGTAAGAAGGGAATAAATGTAGGAGAGAGGGGATTTGTTAAATTGCTATGTTTTTTATGCCTTTGATTTTAAGAAAATTTAGCATACTTACTGTTTGGATTCATGATGTTATAGTAGGACAATTCACTAACATAATCTTGCAACAAACAGCTGTTGTACGTCACCAACGATGCCGATTGATAAGAGTTGGATACATAAGAAACGAAATTGTCCAGAATATGATGCCGGTATTAAGAAGTTCATAGAAAAGGCAAGGCTTCATGTTAATGAAGAAGGGAAGATACGTTGTCCTTGTGTGCGGTGTTATAATGGCAAATGGCATAAGCCTGATTTAGTTAAATTACACTGTATGTTAAAGGGTTTCTCGAAGACGTATCAGACGTGGTATTTTCATGGAGAACAGTTTGGAAGCAATGTTTCAGATGAAAATGAGAATGAAGATGATGACCCAGAAAGGGAACAAGATGAGATGGTCGAAGCATTGCAGGACATCGCTGGCCCAAGTGGTGCTCACACTGAGGTTGGCAATGATGATGACAATCCGATGATGTCTGACCATGAAAGGACCGATCACAGTAAGAAATTGGATGATCTTTTCAATGAGGTGGAATCCGAGCTTTATCCTGGATGTGAAAAGTTTTCTTCTTTGACATTCTTAGTGAAGTTAATGCACATTAAGGTCCTCAATCGATGGACAAATAAGTCTTTCAATATGTTGCTTGAACTATTAAAAGAGGCATTTCCGAATGGTACTAGAATACCATCTTCGCACTATCAGGCCAAAAAGAAGATGAATGAGTTGGGTTTAGGCTACGAGAACATACATGTATGCAAGCATGATTGTGCTATCTTTTGGAAGGAGAATGCCTATTTAGAAAAATGTCCGGTATGCAATGAGCCTAGGTACCAAGTGGTTAAAGACAAAGGTAAGAAGATACCTTATAAAGTTATGCGGTATTTTCCACTCACACCTCGTTTGAAACGTCTATATGCCTCAAGATATACAGCTGAAGATATGAGGTGGCACTATGATAAGCGACCGATCACAGATGGGGTGTTACGGCATCCAGCAGATGGAGAAGCATGGAAAGATTTTGATCAAAAGTATCCTAATTTTGCCAGTGAACCAAGAAATGTAAGGTTAGGTCTTGCTACAGACGGATTCAATCCATTTGGGAACATGAGTAATGCATACAGTATGTGGCCCGTCATTTTAGTACCTTATAACTTGCCTCCATGGAAATATATGAAAGAGACATTCTTTATGATGTCGTTGCTTATCCCCGGTCCTAAATCTCCAGGAAGGGATATGGATATATTTTTAAGGCCAATAGTGGATGAACTTAAACATTTATGGACCGAAGGTGTTGATGTATATGATGCATCTACCAAAGAGAGTTTTCGGATGCACGTAGCTGTTTTATGGACTATAAATGATTTTCCAGCATACTCGTTATTATCTGGTTGGAGCACAAAGGGTTATAAGGCATGTCCAGTTTGTAATGAGCAAACCTCATCCAAAAAGCTGAAAGACAAGATTTGCTATATGGGACATCGCCGTTACTTGCCTATTTATCATAAGTGGCGAAATAGTAGACTCCATGATGGAAGTAGAGAGCATGGAGTCAAACCAAAAATGTTGACCGGAGAAGAAATTTTAATGCAATTACAACATATAGCTGCTGAACAGTCCGGAAAGCATCCAAACAATAAACATCGAAAGCGAAAGCGTGCACCAAATGAATTGAATTGGTATAAGAAGAGCATTTTCTTCGAGTTGGAGTATTGGTCATCATTAAAATTGAGACATAACTTAGATGTAATGCATATTGAGAAGAATATATGTGACAATGTTGTGGGAACTTTATTAAGCATCGAAGGTAAGACAAAAGACACATATAAAGCAAGAGAGGACTTGGCTTCAATGGGGATCCGAAAAGAGTTGTGGTTACAAACTCAAGGTAATAGAGTTTATAAGCCTCCTGCATCTTACACCTTAACATTAGATGAAAGAAGACAATTTTGTAAGTGGCTAAAATCTGTGAAGGTGCCCGATGGATATTCTTCCAATATTTCAAGGTGCGTAAATGAAGGTGATGGAAAGATATCCGGCTTGAAGACACATGATTGTCATGTACTACTTCAAAGATTGTTACCTATTGGCATTCAACCATTCTTGCAGAAACATGAGAGTAGTACTTTAATTGAGCTTTCTAATTTCTTCCAACAACTTTGTTCAAGGACATTGTATGTTAGGGATTTGGAGTTGTTACAAGAGCAGATTGTGGTGATCTTATGTAAGCTTGAACGAATTTTCCCACCAGCATTTTTTGACGTTATGGTGCACTTATCAATTCATTTGCCTTACGAGGCCTTACTTGCCGGACCTGTTCAAAGTAGATGGATGTATCCTTTTGAAAGGGCACTTGGTACGTATAAACAATACGTACGTAATAAGGCTCGTCCGGAAGGTTCAATTGCAGAAGCTTATGTTGTCAACGAGTCTCTAACATTTTGTTCAATGTATCTTCGAGGCATAGAAACAAAATTCAATCGTCCGGAACGAAATTTTGATTTGGATAGCCATTTGGACAAGCAATTAAATATATTTGCAACTCGTTGGCGGCCTCTTGGAAAAGGAAGAATGGTGCATTTAGATGATAAAACTTTAAAACAAGTACATTGGTACCTCATCAATAATTGTCCAGAGGTGCAACCATTTCTCAAGTAAGTATACTTGTAAAATTAATTCTTCATATCATGCAATTTTCTATAGTGCTCATTAGCGTAATGTTCTCTATAGCCAACACATTGATCAGCTAAATCCAACTGGACCGGAACAACTGGACCAATTACAAAAGGAAAGATTTTTGGAGTGGTTTAAAAATGAAGTAAGCCCGTAAATTCATTTATATTGTCAATTAATATATCATGTCTTTATTTCAAATGACGTTGATGTTTGGTTTATCCAGATGTTAAATAAGCATTTTGCTGGGGCATCTGAAGCTACTGATGAGCTTTATTCATTGGCTATTGGTCCCGACAGTCGTGTGTTCTCGTATACTGGCTGTGTGGTGAACGGCGTTAAATTTATCACTGTTACTCGGGATGTCGGCCATAAAACACAGAATAGTGGCATTTGTGTTCCCTCTACTCATCTAGGAGAAGAAATTACCTTTTATGGTATATTATTAGAGGTCCTTGAATTTCAATTTGTTAAAGGTTGTAAGGCGATAATGTTCAAGTGCAAATGGTTTGAAACTGAACCAAAGCACAGGAGAATGCAACAACATTATAATATTACAAGTATAAATATAAGTTCGGAATGGTACAAACATGAGCCATTCATTTTAGCATCACAAGCTGAAAAGGTTTTCTACTTGGATGATTTGAAGAACAATTCTAATTGGAAAGTGGTATACAAGATTAGTCATCGTCATTTGTGGGATATTCCAAAAAAAGATGATGATGTTCAGGAAGAAGTATATCAAGAAGATGATTCAGCAGCCCTTCGATTCACATGTGAGCAACCTAACATGGACTTAATAACATCTCGGCGTACGGACACTGATGCTGAAATAGTTGCAACTCAAGAAAACATTAGAGGTCATAGTGATGTCGGTCAAGAAGACTTTATATGCGAAGATGTTGAGGAGGACGACACACTAGCTGATTATGACAGTGAGGGATCTATACATAGTTCTGATATGGAGGATGATGAAGAAAATGAGCATATTAGTGATGACAGTGATTAATTTGGTAGCATTCATTTTTTTTACTTATTATAACTATATGTTCTTATACTTTCTTATTTGTTAATTCTAGTTTGTATGTTTGTTTGCAGATGTCTTGGAGAGATACTCCTGCTACATCGAGGCGAGATGATTCTCCTAACATTCCAGCTCTGACAGAGGGGTCATCTGTCGGCGCATCAGGTAATAACTCTATTTTAAACTTATATTATTTGGCTATGTTTCTTTATGTTATTTTGCACTAATTTAGTTCATTATGTTTTGCAGCTACATCATCAAAGAAGAAGGGACGAGGTCCTGCTCGCGGATACAAGTCCGCACATCTGATTGATACGCGTCATGGACAGAAGTTGCCTATTCTTCTGCCACCTGAGGTTGGACGGCCATTGGGTGAGTTTCGCTCTGAGTTTCTGACCGAGATAGGAGTGGTTGTACGTGACATGGCACCACTTGCGGTCAGAAAGTGGAGTGAGATCACTGATGCACAGAAAGCACCTATGATCGATCGACTTCAGGTCAGTATAATTGTATTAGATTACTTTAGATTATGTTTAATGTACTTAATATACCTTATAACTTTTATAATTTATATATATATATATATACTTGCAGGAGAAGTTCGATCTTGATATGAATTTAGATCATATTAAAAAAGGTATTGAGTTTCAAATGAATAAAGTTTATCGAGAATTTAGATATCGGCTTCATATGCACTTTATTAGTCACGGTGGGGACAGAAGTGTGAGCTTAGCAAAACAAAATAAGCCATCTCGTGTCTCGCAGAGTGACTGGGAGTTTCTATGTGATTACTTTTATTCAGATGATTATAAGGTAAATACATCCATACAAATATTTTAATGGTTTATATTTTTTATAAACTCATATAACCATTTTCATTAATTTCTTTGATGTAGAAAAAATCTGAAACAAATAAATCTAATCGGGAATTGCAGCCATATGCTGCTCTCACTGGATCGAAGTCTATACCGGCTCACTCTTATGATATGGTAAGGAATACTGTGAATCTAGTGCTTTTATATTCTAAGCATGAACCTAGGTATTCGATGCATGGGTCTAGTTGGTCTGAATTTGTCATCGTGTTGTAATGCCTGCGTATCTTATTGATTGAGAATGGTTGTTTTATGTTGGTTGTAGGTTTGTTTCTTTATGTTTGAATATGCCATGAATTGGTTTAGATTACGTGGAAATTTTATTTTTGAATATGCCATGAATCAGATTTTAAATAGTCAGAACATATTCAGTCGTGAAATGAATCAAGGTGAATAGTGCAAAAGCTGTGAAGAACAGATGGAAGTAACATTTATGAGAACAGCTGAGTGCAGCTCTAGATGCTCTTTGCCTCACCTGCTGTACAGGATAACGAGGGACCAGAACCCTTTTGGAGCCATCTGCTAACCGCTTGCATGGTGGTTGGTTTTGAACCGCAGCAAACTCATTAAGAACCTAGAAGTCCATCCATTAGCATTCAGAAAAAACACTACATACTGAATTTCACCTTAATAATTTTCATTAAAGTGTTAAGTCTCACAAGAATAATTGCAGGAAAGCTGTATCCAAGAGCTAAAAAAAAAAAAGAACAGCCTCATTTCATCTAAAAAAGAACAACTCAATACCTGGTTTCGAATTGCTCCAATTAGCATATCTTGACATCCAGAAGCATGTACATTTTCCAAATTGGGACACTGGAGCAGCAACCTCTCTGTGGAAAATTTTGCAAAACATAAGATTGAAAATGAGAACTTATTTTGACATCTAAACCTAAATGAGGAATGCTAGACTCATACCTGGATGCAAATTTGTACACGAGTTAAGATTCAGATCATTAAGCTCCGGACAGTTCAGGTATAGGGCCTGCCATAATTATAAATTAATCAAAGAGAATGATAAGAGATCATAGGAGCACACATGAAGAGCTACTTTTAGCATGACTTACATCTAAACCAGAACAGCCCCATAAACTGAGCTTTCTCAAACGCCCATGTTTTATGATTAGCTTTTGGTAAATCGGTTTTGGTTTTGATGTAGGTGATTTTTGACACCTTCTAACTTCTTCACTACTTTTGTTACCAAGCAACCCATTTTCTTCAGAACTTTCATGTTGAGAATTAATAGCGCATATGCTCATCCCACAGTCAATTAGCTGAAGAAGTGGTAATTGTGCTGTAGCAAATTGGATCCCACCTGAAAAGTCATGGAAGCAGACATTTGAAAACATGGACAAATCACAACACAATGGGACAAGGCTTGGTCAAGGCTTTTTCTGAATGAGAACATCTAGCATAGCTAAGCAAAAACATGATGGCATAATAATTACTTGAAGTAATGTTAGGACAGAGAGCAAGGAGGAGCCTAGATAAGGTCTGAGGGAACACATTGCATATCATTCCAATCCCACTGTCGCTAATGCTTGACCTGGAATTATAAGAAAAAAGTGAAAGTTAAGAACGTAGAGCATCAAGAGAAACTGGAAGCAGTTCGCAGAGAATGTTTAAATTGCAATCAGGATATAGTAGTGAAGAGCGATATTGTTGTGAATCACCAAAACTGGAACTTTCAGACAGTGCATGTTTACAGTCTATGCCTTCCTAGAGAGCAGAGTGGAGCATACCCACTTAAATCAAGCAACTCTAAACTTGAATAACTTGAAACTATAGCAGCCACAGCTGCATCTGTGATTTTTGAACCAAGAACCAGTGACAGCATACGCAAGCCCCTGACAAAGAAAACTTCATCAGTAGACCCAGTAAAATGAAGATTTGAAGAGCAGAAATAGTAGGGATGCTTTTAGATTGCATTAGAATATGACAGTTGAAACTGGATTTCTCAATTTCACTCATCTTTGAGCTCTAACATTTATAGAAAGCTCAATGATCCAACATGCATTAGTATCACACGAGGTTAATCTTAGCACAAGATTCTTTCAAGAACTTATACCACCAATAGGTAAATTACTGCATAGTTATTCACATATATCTGAAGTAAACAGCATACCTTAGGTTTGCACTTGCTAAAGCAAGAACAGCTTCATTACAAAGTCGAATTGATGCAATATGCATATTTCTTAGCCGTGGACAGGTACGGCGCAAACTATCCATCATGGCAACAAGATCTGTAGAATCATTTTCTTGTCGAGTAAAATCAAGAGAAAGCTCTTTCAGATTAGGACAGCTAATAACCTATAACGAATAAATGGTTTGTTTTGTCAGAGATCACGGCTCAATTTAAATTTCACTGGAGGAGCTCAACTGCTATGGGATGCCAGCTTCAAGTTTCAATTGTCCTTGTATAACCAGATTCTGATCATTGAATTCCTGTTTTTGCATTCTGTCTGAGTCTTTTTTTGTGTGGCTAAAATCCACTCTTGATTTTATCTTATATATCTGCTGTATCGAAGCATTGGACAACAGAACGTGCAGTACGGTTTCAATTAGTTGTGTTCAATGAAAATGTTAAGCTGTAATCTACAAGGACTCTAACAGAACTCATTGGAGCTGGCTGATTTGTTGCCAGAGACTCCAAAATCCTATCATACTTGATTTAATTTTATCAAAAATATTATAATTATATTAGATTATTCCATTGATACATTGATAATTGTATTAGATTATTGTCTTAAATTATTGTTTTAAATTATTATTGTTTTTTTTCAGAGAGATCCTGTTACTGGAGAGGAGCCATCAAGACTTCATCTGTGGAATACTCTTCATTTTGATAAAAAGAAGAATCAATGGATAAATGAAAAAGCTGAAGAAACCCATGTAAGTTTTATCAATTAAAAATACAATATTATTGAATGTAATGTTTTATACTAAACATATTGAATTTGTTTTCTTTTCATTGCAGGCAGTGTTAATAGAGCGACTTTCCTCACAGGACTCTACAGAAGAACCAATCAATGAGGATGTCATTTTGGAGGAGGTTTTAGGCTCTAGATCTGGTTATAAAAGAGGATGGGGTCCATTACCGAAGGGTACATCGAGAATTAGAGGTAGTTCTTCATCTTCTGAAAGCTCACAATTAAAGGGTGAATTACAAGAGTGCCGAGAGCTCATCGCTCAGCAAGAGAAGACTATCCAGGAACTACAGGCGACGACTGCTGAGCTCGCTGCTTTCATGCGACAGTTTGTGCCTGGATATCATCCTAGTGGATCCCATCAGACTTCACCTCCATAGTACATGTACTTTTTTTTTCAAATTATGTATTTTTTGAAACATTGTATATGATGATTTTATTGAAATGAATGAAAACTTTTATTAAATTATTTTGTGAAACTTTTATATTAGAAAATTATTTATAGTATCGTTGCTTTAATTATTGTAACAGGTGCAATACAAAAAAAAATATTAAAATAAAATTTTAATATTTTTTAAAAATATTAAAAATTTATTACGGCGACTTATTTTCGCCGTAATATCAACCTATTACGGCGAAAATAAGTCGCCGTAATAGGTATTTAATTAATTTTTAAATTTAATTAAAAACCAAATATTTTTTACGGCGACTTATTTTCGCCGTAATATCAACATATTACGGCGAAACTAAGTCGTCGTAATAGGTATTTAATTAATTTTTAAATTTAAATAAATACCTATTACGACGACTTAGTTTCGCCGTAATAGGTTGATATTACGGCGAAAATAAGTCGCCGTAATAAATTTTTAATATTTTTAAAATTTAAATAAAAACATATTACGACGACCTAGTTTCGCCGTAATATGTTGATATTACGGCGAAAATAAGTCGCCGTAATAACTTTTTAATATTTTTTAAAATTAAATAAAAACCTATTACGGCGACGTATTTTCGTCGTAATAGGTTGATATTACGGCGACTTATTTTCGTCGTAATAGGTTATTACGACAATATATTACTACGACGATTTGTAATGTATTACGACGAAGTTTTTATCATCGTAATAAGTTATTACGACGACATTTGTACCTATTGCGACGAATTAATTCGTCATAATAAATCATTTTTTTTGTAGTGTATCTTTTTCGCATTGCACGTGCGGTCATGCGCGCAGGCGATCAATCATCGCATGTAATGCGTGCATTTCTGCACCGCATGCGATGTAGGAAGAGTTTTCCGTTGTAGGTATGGAATTGGGCTTAGAAGAATCATGGATGGGTTTAATTAGTCATTGATGCAAGGATGGTGAAAAGAGGCCGATGAAATATGCAGAGAAAGGTAGATGGCGAAATACTAACTACTGAAAAAGCGATGAGGCCACAAGCATTCTTGTCACACGCTATGGACCTGAGCCTCTCTCTAGTTAATAACATGAGCTGAATCATGTCAGTACCAAAGATTGATTTATTCAGAATTGATGTCTTGACATCCGTTGGACTCCATGAGTCAATTGTAAGTAAGGATGGGCACAAGTCGGACTAGGTTGGTTTCATATCCAAATTAAGAATCAAATCAATCAAAATTAGCTTTATGGGTTTTGATAAAGAACCAAATCAATTCTATTTTAAAACCAATCTAGAACCAATCAAATTGAATTGGATTGATTCTACATCAATTTTTGTCCTTTTTTTTTTTCCTTCTTTGGTGCCAGCTCTAATTTTTTTAATAACTTTTTAAACATTTTTAACATATTAAATATTCTATTTTTAGTTATAACAATTGGGTTAAAGACTAAGAGTCATCATAAAAATACTCAAAAAATATTGCTAAATATTATATGATTTTTTTTATAAAAATGTTGGATGACAATTAGAACTAGGCTTTTGGATCCAGAATCAACATTATGAGTACTTACAACCAGACCAATCCGACCCAATTAAGCTGGATTGATATTGATTCTCATATTACCCTAACCCATTGTTCACATCTCGTTGTAAGTCCTAACTCTTGTTTCAATGAAAAGTCAGACAAAGTGCCTTGTTAACTCTTTTTCATTAACATAATGAATGCAAGTCCATACGACTAAACCTAGAGTTAATTTTTCCCTAGGAGTATGTTTGGATCTAGTCTAGATCTGCCCAATGCTAGATAAGTCGGGACCTGGTCGAATCTAGTTTTGGTGAACTTAGTTGAACCTAGACTCTAGATCCTTATCTGGTCCATTTTAGATCGAAACCAATCCAAACAGCCTTTTAAAGAGGATGATATTTGGAGCAGCTGCAAAGTTTTATTGTTAAAGGTCAAGATTATATATATAGGCTGAAACAAGTTTCCAAACAGCAAGTGGAACGCCAGATTTTACAAGGCTAGCTGATGACAGTCTTTTAGTTACCAATAATATTAACTTCATGAATGAAACTAAAATTATGTTATTAAGAACTTTTGAAATAAAAAAACTTGATCATACTTCTTTTGCCATAGAAATCAAACATTTATAGAAACAGAAAGCTAATGAAAATTGGGCTATTACAACCAACTTATCTTGATAGAGTCTCAAGATCAGATTTTCTATGGAAACCAATATACAAAATGGTACTCTTATTATTAAAGAAGATAAATTAATCTCAATCAACATCACAAAAATATACATGAAAAAGGTTGAAATGAGAAAGATACCATATACCATATACCTCTGCCCTTGAAGAGAAAGAGCACAAGACAATAATCAGATCGAACTCTCATTAGGTGACAAACTATCATAAGCCATAACCCTATCCAATCGTTCTCACAATCAGACACCTCTATCTCGCACCAAGTGTACTTTGTCTTACCATAACCAAGGTTCATTAGCCCTTCTTGCTGCAGAAATTCCTAGAATTCCATATTCTCCCAAGTTTCAACATAAGGCAACTCACTTGCCTTCCCAGCATGGGATAAAATACAATTAAAATCATCTACGACAATAATAGGGTGATTTAGGGCAATAACATTATTTCACTCAGCTGATTTAGGGCAATAACATTGTTTCACTCAGCCCATAAAGATCTTCTGATCGATCCATTTATATATGCTCTCATAAACAGTAGCCAATACCCAAGTTCATGGCTACCGTTAGAAAAAAAAAAAAATCCCATAAAAACATTACATTAAAAAACTCAATATGATCCAAACCTTTCTTCCAAGCCACAATGATCAGACCCCAAAAATTGTTCTGAATCAATATATCTAGAATTCCTTAAAGTACCTAATGTCACTTTTGTTATTGAATCCTAGATAACCAGGTGACATCATTCTTCTGAAATTTGGTAGGACAGTTCTAAACTACACAACTCATAAAAACTACTAAGGTGGTCCATCTGCTGAGATCCACCAACTTCATGTCATCCTCTGTTGGCGAACCCATCGTAGGATTGGTACTTGAGAAGTTAGCACTCCTCTTTTGACGCAGCTCCACTCGAGCCTTAAACAGTGCAGTTTGGCCCAGCTCTGAATTCGACGAGCCGGCGCTTGGGTCTACTTCACTCTGGCCCTCTTTGCTTAGGATATTTTAAATTTTTTTAATAGATTTAATTTAGTATATAAATTTAATTTAGGGGTATTTTAAAAATTTGATGTTATATGACCGATAGTCTGTTTGTCATACCAAACACAATAATCAATATTATTGTAACATTATTTGTATATACTAAACACAATAATCAATATTACTAACAATCCATCAAGTGATAATCTATCATATAAGTAACCCATATTATTATTCAGGATTACCGACAATGCATCAAACACAATCTTAGCGCCATCTTGTTTCCCTCGATCTCTAGCCTCTCTACCATCGTGGCTTGATAACCCCTCGGGCTCAAGTCCCCTTCCACTCGACTACTCTGTGCCATCCCGAGCCCAGCTGCAGAGCAATTGCCGTCCCAGGTGCATGCACTCCATCTTCCCCAATCTATTCTCAATTGCCAGCTTTTTCTCTTTCTCCTTAATTACTTAAAGTAGCCGTAGCAAAACCCATATCAATGAAGGATGTAGATTTCTTTACATGAATGTTCTTTGTCTACATTTGTACTTGGATGGCTATATTTAAATGAATATTAATTATGAATCTATAAAGTTTTTAATAGATATTAGTAATCTACAAATCTTTTTTTATAATATCTTATTTTATATCTTTTGTTTATATGCATGCTCCAAATAGAAATACAGGGCACTTGACTAAAATAACGATCAAGAAAGTATATTATTTAGTTTTAACCAAATAACCAATAATATTGAGATTTGGTCACTATTTATAGTTTCTTTAATTTATTAACGATCAATAAATCTTTCATTAAAATTAGTGTTAAAATTATTAATGATGGTAAAAATGGTTCTATCTATATAATTCATGTATTAATAATACATAATTTATCATCATAAATAGTTTTAAATTTATTAACGCTGACTTTACTAGTCATTAATGACTTTCTTTTCTTGGGTTTTGATTGTCAATGATGATTTTTCCATCATTATAATTTATAATTTGATTATTAATAGTAAAATTTAAATGACGGTTAAGCATCGATCATTATTAACTTTTAACCATAAAGCACATAATTTTGGTATAACTCCTTTAAATTCTTATTAACGATAAGATAAGAGGTTTTAGTGATGAATTTTTTTTTTCGTTCAAAAGTAGTTTTTCTATAGTATTAAAAAATGGCTATTCTTATAAGAACAAATAAAATGATAATTATTTATAACATATCTAAACCATCTTCTTATATATATATGTATGTATGTACATACGTACGTACGTATGAATTGAGCTCGTAAAGAGTTCTCCTTTCACAATATGGATAAGCAGAAGTTTCTGATTGATGATGGGATCAATATTGAAAATTATTGATTGTTTCAATTGGCCAGCTTAGAATTTAAACACTTATATCCTTTTTGTGTCCAAGTTTCAGTTTATTGTATCAAATTCAACCATTCTTGTATTGAATTATTTTTAGATGAATTATCTTTATTTTTTCTCCATTATATCTTCATTCTAACTACTTGGATTGGAATATGGGGTGTTATATTTTTTAATATATGAGTCTTGGTTTAATATTAATCAATCAAATTTATATGTTTTTAATATTCGAGTCTTGGTTTGTTGAATAAAATTTAGTTATTCTCACAATGAATTTATTATAACCTTGTCTTAATTTAGTCTTAGTTCTGGTTGTCCTTTGTGTTATTCAGTGGATTCGACTAACCATGTGTTTTTGAGATGTCTATTTTTGAAAAGGGTGTGGCTTCCAACTGGATCTTGTCTTCAACTCTGTAGATGGCCTTCAAATTATCAAGAGTTTTGGCAATCACAGAGGTTAAGGTTATTAAAGCTAATATCAGAAAAGGCTGGGATCAACTAGCAGGGGCAGTGTGGCGTCAAATCTGGTCAGAGAGGAATTCTAGTATTTCTCTTGAACAAAAAGGTCTTCCTCCAACACTGTTCTTCTGAAAGCCCTTCATGTCTATCAATCCTGGACTTTCTCTATGCTCATCAGAGAAGGCGTTGCAGCCAAATAAGTTACTCTCTTCTTATCTGTCGCCCATCCTGCAGGATGATGAACGTAACAATTAGATTTCAGCCATTCTGGAAGACAAGGCTCCTCCTGTTCAATGTTTTGATTTGTTTTACAACCAGCTGGATGCTATCTCTGTTTCTGATAACGAGTTCCAGGATAAGTTCCTATGTTCTGCTGGGTTTTCATTCCCTCAAAGTACACAGAAGAAATAGTTATTTAAGTGAATTTGAACTCGAGAACAGATATATGATTGGAAGATTAACCATCAGGGAGGTTCTCTATCACTTAAGTCATATATATGCAGAAGGTGCCGATCTGGAGCAAAATCCTGGGTTCTGATAGGTTGCTAGATTCTCTGAAGCATCTTAAGAGCATTGTGTTTCTTCTGTAATTTCTTCTTTCTCAATCTTCTTCACTCTAAGAAACTGTGGGGAAGATTGCTTCCTCCAAATTCCCATCGTTTTGCTTCAAAAGCCGCCAAGTTATTTGCATTCATTTATTGAGATAAATGAAGAGTGAGATTAGACTAGCTGTTGAGAATGCTGTTGTGTTGATATTATATAATGGATGATTAATTTTAGTAGGTCTGGTATGCTTTTAAGGTTAGCTCTATGGAAATGCAGCTATGTCGTCGCATTTCATCCCGGATCGAGTGTTATTTTGGGGGCATGACAATTGTATATATGAACTTATTATAGTCCATATACAAGCACTGGACTCCTATATTAACTCACTAACATGCATGCATTTGACTGCCATGTTTATATAGCAACACATTCATGCACTTGTTACAATGGACCTTGTTGGGGGGTAAAATCGTTATTGCATTAATATTCGTACGAGGAGGCTAAGACCGACCCCATCCCTTCGCCCGCCATGATGTCCCCGAGCTTCCATAGCTCGTCTCCCCGAGCTTTCCATAGCTCGGCTCCCCCAAGCTTCCACAGCTCGTCTCCCCCGAGCTTCCATGGCTCGTCTCCCCCGAGCTTCCCGTAGCTCGTCTCCCCGAGCTTCCATAGCTCGGCCCTCCCGAGCTTCCTGGAGCTCGGCCTCCCCGGGCTTCCATAGCATGGCTTTCTCCAGACTACCATAGCTCGGCTCCCCCGAGCCTCCTGTAGCTCGGCTTACCCGAACTTCCATAACTCGGTTTCCCCAAGCCTCCCATGGCTCGCTTTTTTCGAGCCACCTATAGCTCGGCTTCACTGAGCGATCCACGATCCAATACTCACCTCCGTGGAACCTGATGCGGGAGAGCCTAGGCCTATCGTAACAGCATCCCAGGCAAGGAATCATGTTGAAGAGTGGTCTAGAACCTAACACGGCTACCTGGGACCTACGCACCTACAAGATCTCAAGCCATCAAGGAGCTCTCCTAGCCGTCGATCCCCTAACGAACAAGATACGGATCCTACCGGCCCCACAACGGCCTGATTCGATCCATCTCCGTATCCTAACAACCTTCGAACCTTCCAGAAGGCGCTCAAGATCCAGGTGACAACCTATAAATATGACACTCCCAGATTTCCTTAGGTATGCGCTCACTCTCACTCTCCCACTCTCACTAGCTGCTCATCGGTGCTCTCCCCTCTAGAGCTCCCGATCGGCCGCCCCTGGAGACACTCCCCGGAGAGATCCACCTCCCCATTTTCTGATTGATCGCCGATCTCCCCCACTGACTTGAGTGTCGGAGGGTCTTCCGTGGAGGGCCACCCCCAGCGCCTCCCGCGTGAGGACTTGTGTGCAGGTCCGCCCCAGGAGATCGACCGCGCCCGAGTCGGAGGACGGATCCCGGCGGCAACAGATTGGCGATAGAGGAAGGGCTTCAAGTCCCGTTAAAACTTGAAGAAAGGAGATAAGGATCTCGATCTGGAGTAGAACCTCTCTAATGGCCAATCGGAGAAGAGTAACCTCTGAAGCTCAAGACCAGGCCGCTTCCCAGAGGCCTGATCCGGTGAGCGGTGTAGCGCCGCAGCCTCCACCAATTGAAACCCCATCGCCGCCAGCCATCCCGGTAACCCAGGACCAGTTCGCCTCGCTGGTCCAGCAAGTCCAGGCCCTGACTCACCTGGTCCAGGAGTGCTTCGCGGCTCCTCCCGCTCCGCACCTTCATAAGGAGGCCGCGATTCCTTCTTCGCCGGCGACTTCCTCCTCCAGTCCGCATGAAGCCGCGGACCCCCCACATCGATCCAGAGGGGACAAACCAGTCCCACGAGGCGGCTACGACAGGGATCCTCCCAGATCTCGGCGAGCCCGGTCCCTCTCCCCAGTGTCCTCCCACCATGATTCGATGCCGTCCCTGCGATCTTCTCGCCCAGCTCCTCCTCTGACTGCTGAAGAGGAGATCCGTCGGCAGATCCAGGAGATGCGTCAGGAGCTGGACGCTGCCAAGCAGGCCCATCCGCCTCAGCCCAAAGCGGAGCAGGGCATCCCTTTCTCCAAAGGGATTATGGAGGAAGTGATCCCCTCCCATGTTAAGCTACCGGCCGTCGAACCCTACCACGGCTCTTCTGACCCGGACGACCATCTCAGCAGCTTCCGGTCAATAATGATGTTCCACGGAGCATTCGACGCAATCCTCTGCCGCGCTTTCCCCTCCACCCTCAGAGGATCTGCCCGAACCTGGTTCAATGCCTTGAAGCCAGGTTCCATTGATTCATTTGACGAGCTGAGCCGTCTTTTTATTGGCTAGTTCATCAGCAGCCGCCGCCACCGACGAAGATCTGACTCCCTCTCTGAAGTCAAGCAGAGAGAGGGGGAGTCCTTGAGAAATTATCTTGGCCGTTTTAATAAGGCCATGTTGGAGGTGGACCACCTTAATCATGAGGTGGCTATGTCCGCCTTGGCGGGGGGAGTCTCAAAGGAAAGCGACTTTTACCTGGCTAAGGAAGTCAGCTACCCCCCTAACCTCTCTGATATGATGGCCCTGACGGACAAATACGCTAGGGTCGAAGAATCGCGGAGAGTTGCCCGCGCCGAGCTGGCAAAGAAGAAGGAGCCCAAAGGTCCCGATAGGCACCGTCCCGTCCGTCAGCCGAGTCCACCTCGCCGCCAAAGAGCTCCCCCACTGCCGCCGAGGAATCGCTCCTGGAGCCCTCCCAAGCGATTCGATCGCTACACTCTGCTAACCGTGCCCCGGACGCAGATCCTCATAGAAATAGAGCGCCAGCTCCCCCGGCCAGCTCCTCTCCGAGGGAACCCAACCCGAAGAGACCCCACCAAGTACCGCCGCTACCACCGGGAGCACGGCCACGATACTGAAGAATGCTGGCAGCTGAAAAATGAAATCGAGATGCTGATCCAGCGGGGACGACTGAATCAGTTCAGGAGGGCGCCCAAGCCAGGACAAGGAGATGACCGCCTACCCGAACCTCAACAACCTCCTCCTCCACCAAATCCGCCCGTGATCGGCCGCATCAACATGATCGAAGAGGCAGGCGGGTCGAGCCCCAGGGACGATGGTGAAGGATCAGTGCCAAAGAAGACGTGGACGGGCGAGCTCTCCTTCTCCGACGATGATCTCCAGGGGATATAGTTCCCCCATGATGATGCATTAGTTGTATCCCTCAATTTGAATAACTATGATGTAAGTCGGATCCTTGTTGACAGTGAAAGTTCGGTGAATATTCTGTACCTCGATGTGTTTGCCAGGATGAAACTACTCATGAAAAACCTTCGAGCCATGGATTCCACCCTAATGGGATTCACAGGCGACGTCATCATCCGGAAGGGGTCGTCACCCTGACGGTCCGCGCGGGAGCCTAGCCCCTTGTGGCCACTATCCACACGGACTTCCTAGTGACCAAACTCAGGTCCCCGTACAACGCAATATTTGGCAGGCCCGGCCTAATGTCCCTCAAGGCAGTTGTCTCCATCCCACACTTATCCATGAAATTCCCCACCGAGCAGGGAGTTGGAGTTGTTCGAGGAAGTCAAGCCATGGCTCGGCAATGCTTCGTTACTAGCCTTCAGTCTAGAGTGCCGGAGGTTGATGGGCTAGACGCTCGGAGGACTTCGCCGAACAGCGAGGAGAACCAGCAGAGGAACTGGAGGAGGTGCCGTTGGATGAGGCTCGTCTCGACCGAACCATAAAAATCGGGTCGCTGCTCAAGGGCAAACCTCGGCACAGATTGATCAGGTTTCTCCGAAGCAACGGAGACATCTTCGCCTGGTCCGCCTCTGACATGCCAGGGATCAGCCCCGAGGTTCTCATCCATCGTCTCAACGTGGACGAGATGCACAGGCCCGTCAAGCAGAAGAAGAGGAGCTTCGCCCCAGAACGATAAAAGGCCGTTGAAGAAGAAGTAGACAAACTCATCAAGGCAAATTTCGTCCGAGAGGTAAATTATCCAAGCTGGCTATCAAACGTCGTCATGGTGAAGAAGTCGAACGGCAAGTGGAGGATTTGCATCGACTTCACCGACCTCAACAAAGCCTGCCCGAAGGACAGCTTCCCTCTTCCCCGGATCGACCAGCTCGTGGATGCCACCTCAGGTCACCAAATGCTGTCATTCATGGACGCTTATTCAGGCTACAATCAGATCCGGATGGCCCCCGAGGATGAAGAAAAGACCGCCTTCATAACCGACCGAGGTACTTACTATTACCGCGTCATGCCCTTTGGTCTTAAAAATGCAGGTGCCACCTACCAAAGGCTGGTTAACAAAGTATTCAAGGAGCAAATCGGCCGGAATATGGAGGTGTACGTGGATGACATGCTGGTCAAGAGCAAAGAAGCATCACGGCATGTCGAGGACATCTCAGAGAGCTTTGCAACGCTGCGCAAGTATGGGATGAGGCTCAATCCGACTAAATGCGCCTTCGGCGTTAACTCCGGGAAGTTTCTCGGCTTCATGGTCTCCCAGCGAGGTATCGAAGCTAACCTCTAGAAGATTCAAGCTCTCCAACAAATGGCGCCCCCGACATCTATTAAAGAGGTCTAGCGCCTAACCGAGAGGATAGCGGCTCTTAACCGCTTTGTGGCACGATCGGCCGAAAGATGCCTCCCCTTCTTCAAAACCCTCCGGTCGGCTAAGAACTTCCGGTGGACCCCTGAATGCCAAAAATCATTTCAAGATCTCAAGAAATACCTCGGCTCGCCCCCACTCCTTAGCAGTCCAACCCCGGGCGAGATCCTGTTCTTGTACCTGGCTGTTTCAGAAGGTGCCGTCTGTTCGGTGCTGGTCAGAGAGGAAAGAAAGGTCCAAAAGTCGATCTACTATGTCAGCAGGCTACTCTGCGATGCGGAGACGAGATATAGCAGGATTAAAAAAATGGTGTTGGCCTTAATCACCTCAGTTCGAAAGCTGCGACCGTACTTCCAAGCACATTCTGTGACAGTCCTGACTGACCAACCCATCAAGGCGGTAGTCCACCGCCCCGAGACATCAGGAAGAATGACCAAGTGGGCCGTCGAGTTGAGCGAGCATGACATCCACTTTCAGCCTCGCCCAGCCATCAAAGCTCAGGTGCTAGCCGATTTCCTCCTCGAGTGTACCATCCCGGAGGACGGTTCTACCCCAGACTCCCCCAAAGAACCAAAATCTAGAGCCCGGTGGCTCCTCCATGTCGATGGGTCATCTAACGCCCATCGCTCCGGTGCGGGCCTGGTTCTCACCAGTCCAGAGGGGGCAACCTTTGAATATGGCGTCCGGTTCTCTTTCCCGGCCTCCAACAACGAAGCCGAGTACGAAGCCCTGCTAGCCGGTCTCTGAATCGCCCGCAACCTGAAGGTGGAGAAGCTTAATGCCTTCACCGACTCTCAGCTAGTGGTGGCCATGTACGAGGAGAGTTTGAAGCTCGGGAGCCGAACATGGTTCGATATCTTCAAGAGGTGCGGAGCCTGCTTCCCCATTTTTTTGAATTTAAGATCACTCAGATTCCCAGATCCGAGAATGCCCGCGCCGACCTACTGTCCCGATTAGCGACCGCGGAATCAATGGATGCTGTACAAAAGTTCCACCTGGAGACCTTGGAGAAGCCCAGCATCGCGGAAGCCGACCGAATAATGCAAGTTGAAACCGAACCATCATGGTTCGATCCCATTCTGAAATATCTCAAAGAAGGTCGCTTCCATCCGACCGGAGAGAGGCTAGAAAGCTGAAGCTACAGGCCACCCACTATGTGCTGATCGACGATCAACTTTACAAACGGTCCTTCTCCATGCCACTGCTCAGATGCCTTCGCCCGTTCGAAGCAGATTATGCTCTCCGCGAAGTGCATGAAGGGATTTGCGGCAACCATCTAGGAAGCCGGTCCCTATGCCACAAGGTGCTGCGACAAGGCTACTACTGGCCGACTATGCAGAAGGATGCAGACAATCTAGTCCGAGCCTGCGACCCATGCCAGAGGCACTCAATCATTCAAAGACTCCCCTCCGCCGACCTGGTTCCTATATCCTCCGCTTGGCCCTTCGCCAAATGGGGGATGGACATCCTCGGCCCATTCCCGCTTTCCACGGGGCAGCGAAAATTTTTATTTGTCGCCATCGACTACTTCACTAAATGGATCGAGGTGGAGGCGGTTGCGCAAATAATCGAGGCACGGGCCAGAGACTCTTTGTATGGAGGTCCATCATATGTCGATTCGGCCTCCCGCATACTATAATCACCGATAACAGCAAGCAATTCGACAACCCTAAGTTCCGCCAGTTCTGCGAAGAGCACAGAATCCGTCACCACCTCACCTCGGTCGGACATCCGCAAGCCAATGGAGCGGCCGAAGTGACCAACAGGACCCTGCTTCAAGGGATCAAAGCTCGTCTTTCCAGAGCCGAAGGCAGGTGGGCGACGAGTTGCACCACGTCCTATGGGCCTACCGCACCACCCCGAGAGTCCCCACAGGTGAAACCCCATTCCGGATGGCCTTCGGCACAGAGGCCGTTATCCCTGTAGAGATAGGCCTCCCTTCGCTGCGGGTGGAAAGCTACTCAGAGGAAGCTAGCGACAAACAGCTCCGCACCAACCTCGACCTGATAGAGGAGATTAGAGAGAAGGCCCGGATCAGAGTGGCTGCTTATCAACAAAGGGTGGCCCGCTACCACGCCTCCAGAGTCAAAGGGAAAGCCTTCCTGCCTGGCGACCTTGTTCTCCGGAAAGCCTCTGTTTCTAAACCACTGGAACAAGGAAAGCTAGCACCAAACTGGGAAGGCCCATACCAAGTAGCGGAGATCATTAGACCGGAAACCTACAAGCTGCAAGATCTAAATGGAAAGTCTGTCCCCCGGACCTGAAACTCGGACAATCTCTGTAAGTATTATCAATAGGGTATGTCCTCTATAAGTCCATTTTATATACCTTATTATACCTTCCTGTCGGCACGTGTTTTCGTAATTTGCAACGTGAATCATCATGCATTATATTGCCAAAGATTGCGAAAAGAAACAGGTGCTGCTCACCAATCATCGGCACGACCGAGTTACCTATCTGAACAGGAATTCTCCGAACCTCGGCTGGGCCGAGCAACAAATTCTCCGAACCTTGGCAGGGCCAAGTAAAAAATTCTTCGAACCTTGGCAGGGCCAAGTAAAAATTCTCCGAACCTTGGCAGGGCCAAGTAAAAATCTCCGAACCTTGGTAGGGCCGAGCAACAAATTCTCCGAACCTCGGCTGGGCCGAGCAACAAATTCTCCGAACCTTGGCAGGGCCAAGGAAAAAATTCTCCGAACCTTGGCAGGGCCAAGTAAAAATTCTCCGAACCTCGGCTGGGCTGAGCAACAAATTCTCCGAACCTTGGCAGGGACAACTAAAAAAAAAAATTCTCCGAACCTTGGCAGGGCCAAGTAAAAAATCTCCGAACCTCGGCTGGGCCGAGCAATAAATTCTCCGAACCTCAGCTGGGCCGAGCAACAAAATCTTCGAACCTCGGCTGGGCCGAGCAACAAATTCTCTGAACCTCGGCTGGGCCGAGCAACAAATCTCCGAACCTTGACTGGGCCGAGCAACAAATTCTCCGAACCTTGGCAGGGCCAAGTAAAAATCTCCGAACCTCGGCTGGGCCGAGCAACAAATCTCCGAACCTCGGCTAGGCCGAGCAACAAATTCTCCGAACCTTGGCAGGGCCAAGTAAAAAATCTCCGAACCTCGGCTGGGTCGAGTAACAAAATCTCGGCACGCCCGAGCGACAAGATCCCCGAGCCTAGACAGGGCTGCGATCTTTAAAGCCCCGACCGAGACCGGAGTGCGTAAACTTTGGCTAAAGCCAAGGGCTACATTCTGCCGCTAGAAACCTCGGCCAAAGTCGGGGAGCGACCTTAGTTATCAAGTTCCTCGAGCCAACCGAGTAATATTCCCGCGCCCTGGTCGCGCCCAACGACCAAATCGTGAGCCAAAAGAGCAAAACTCTCGTGCCTTAGCCGCACCCCAGGGCATCGTTTGAAGCAGGGTAACTTCTCGAATACCCTAAAAATGAAAACGAAGGCAAAAACTTCCTGATACTCCGGAAGAAGTAAAGAAACTCCTCTAAAGAACCGCCTAGGTCCGCCACTGGTCCAAACAGAGACCAGTGACCCCCCAAGAAAACTCGGGTTCGGATTCGGGCAGCTTACGAGCCCCGACCAATCTAAACGGCCTCCTAAACTATGTTCAAATTCGGGTGGCCTATGTGCCCTAAACGAAACCCACCCGTGATCTCCTAAAATCAGCTCGAACTCGGGTGATTGATAGATCCCAATCTGATATGGGCAAATGCTCTGGGAACAACAGAATGCACAATATGATAAATATTTATATTCATTAAAAAGAAAGGAGAGACAACAGCGGCAAAAGAAAGGAAAAGAAGCAAAAAGAGCCCTCGCTAAGGCTCACTGTCTTCTCCAGAAGCTAGCAAATCCTCCAGATGCTGGGAGAGCTCGGCAACTTGTCAGTGGAGAGATGATATCTCCCCCCGTTGCTGGTCCACCACCCCGTGGAGGGCCGTGACCTCCCTCGTGGAGACGGCAACGTAGCCCTCGACGACCCTTTCGAGCCGCTCGTGGCTCGCGAAAGCCGACGCCAAGGCCTGGGCGTCGACCGTGATAGTAGGGCGACCCCCCTCCGGACGCATTGAGCCATTCATCATTGCGCTTAATCTGTCGGATGGTTGCTCTCCTTCTCGAGAAGCCATGTTGAAAGCTGCACAAATATCGAACCGAAAGGATGGCAAGCACCAGCACCCCCCGTCCGTATTTATACTTTTCAAGCAAGTATTTCGATCAGTCGGGCCGTAACCACCGACCTGTGAGAACTCGCCACGTATCATCGCTTTAATTGGCAGGATCCGAAAGGTCATGCCCCATCCCGAGCAAAATTGGTAATGCGGACGGACTGCTCGGGAACCCCCTGGGAACGGAGTACCTCCCAATCTGCCGGCCCCCCGTAATAAATGCTCCCAACACTTCCCCAAGCTCTTTTAAGCTGGCCGCCTCTCGGAAAGCATGAGAAAGAAAGAATCCCAGCGCCTGACAGTAATTCGTCCCCTCGGAAGGGGTCGCATCATAAATGGAGGGCGTGACAATGTACCGCCCATTCCACCTTGATGCCCCTCACCAAACACCATAGGGACCTAGCATTATGACTCATGGTGGCGACTAAGTCACTTCTCCGAGCCTCGAATCTCCGAATCTCGGCTGGAACGAGCAACAAATTCTCTGAACCTCGGCTGGGCCGAGTGACAAATTCTCCGAACCTCGGTTGAGCCGAGCAACAAATCCTCCGAACCTCGGCTGGGCCGAGCAACCGTTCTTCGAACCTCGGCAGGGCCGAGCCATAAATATTCGAACTCCAATGGGGACGAGGCATGAATCCCCGAGCTTCGGCCCAAGTTAAGCAATGTATTCTACCACCAAACAAACCTCTAAACCTTCGTCTGGACCAGGGCAGCTTGCAAGCCCCGACTAGTTCGGATAGCGCCGGATCCTCGCCTAAAAACGAACGGAACGACCTTGCATCCCACGGCCAGCAACAACGACTTGGCACAGAAGAAATAGAGGTTGAGAAACAGAGCAAAACTTTCTTTATTTCATTGCCATCAAAGCCAATTACAAATGCCTGAGAGGCGTTACAAGAGCATTGAAATGCATAAAATAAAGACAAGCACAAAACTCGGGCAACTGCTCCAAAGCAGACCTGGGCAACTATGATGCTCCGGCATCCGGACCAACGAGCAAGATAAACCACAAACAGTCAGCTCGAGCCGATAATGTGCGGGCGACATGGACCAACCGTTGCGGCCAGCTTCGATAAATAATGATATCTCGGTGACCCAACCGAGATATCAGGGTGATTGGAAAGGGTGGACGGAATGTCACCCCTAACCACCCAACCAAGAGGCCCCCCGGTGAGTAGGTAGGAAGCCCGCGGACCCTGGCATCGGAACGCTCTTCCAAACCGAGTGTGTACCACCCCAACTTGCCCAAACTCCAAGGCAAGGTACCTGCGGGTGGCACAATATCACCCCCTCCCCATGTGGCGAAAGATTCCTCAGGCGGGCAAGCCCAGGAATCCAAACCAGGGGAGGAGGCGAAATTCACTCAACCCATGGGGAGCCCGCGTACACTTCCTACCGTAAATCCCCAAGGGGGAACCACAAAGGTCAAATGGGAAGCACATATGTGCACTCTCCGTGTGATCTCTGCGCCCCTCCTGTGCGCTCTCCATATGATCTCCGGGGCTCATCCCCTAAGGGCGAGCCACTCTTCAGCAGCTCCTTCATCGCCCCAACTTCCGGAGGCGAAGGGCTTGTGAAAGGAAAGCTCAACCCTCCCACTCGCAACAGCGAAGAAATGAGCATGGTGGAAACTCCAATGGGAAAGAAACTTTGGGGATGGCCTAACACGACCCCTCTTCCCCCTTTTTATAGGCAAAAATGAACCGGGAACAACTACCAAGGCCAGAAGCCTCGAGATTCGAAACACCTGGGCCATGCCTCCACGTGGCCTCCCAGGATGAAAGCAGCGCCCCGCTGCGCGCTGAGCCCATCACCTGAACCATGACGCATGCAAAGATTTCCTTTTGATCCCGAATCACAGTTATTAAACGCAAAGGATCGCCCACTGATCTTACGGAAACTGACAGGTTCAGGAGATCGTCCTACAAAAGTAATATCCTCCAATGGTAAATGGGTGCATGCGCCATACACCAAAACGACCTGCATGGAAAAAGACCAATGCCATAAAAGCCTTCCAGAAAGCGCCGGAGCAGCTTTTTGCTCCCCACAGAGCCGTATCATCAACTCCGGCGAAATAAAAACTGATCTACCTGCGGAACGGCAGAGCACTGGCAGGGCAGCAAAAAGCACGAAAACGATTGTTCGTCGACTGCTCCCCAAGGAAGTTAATCGCTCGAAGAACTTGTGCAACAAATTTGAACATCTCAAAACGAAAATGAACGCGAGGGCTACGCAAACTATTCTTTCATTCACCGAAAAAGGAAGTAACAAAAGAAACGGAAAATACATCAGCCCTCACAGGGGCTCACCATTGTCTCCCAGAACCATCGACCGTTCTCCCTGATCCGCCGCAAGGCTACCCACCTGCTATTGGAGAGACGCCACGCGCCTCTCTAAACGATTGTTAACCGTACGAAGGTGCATGATCTCCCTGGTGGAGCGACCACATATTGTTCGGCCGCCTCCTGGAGTCGTTGTCAACTCGCCAACAAGGAGGCCAGGACCTCCCCATCGACGACGGTCTGAGTGCTCCTACGAGCCCCCCAGCCAGTGTTGGCGTCATCGGCTGGTGCTCCGGTTGACCTTCCGCCATCCTTGGAAGCCATTCCATCGGCGCAAGCTCGTATCAAGCTAGCAAAGGTCGTCGAATGAAATGGCCAACGATAACCGAACCCCCTATCGTATTTAAACCGATCCAAGCAAGAAATCTACCTGCTCCAGCCATCGGCCCTCGAGCCACCGACACAAGATCTCGCCATATGTCGCCGCTTGGGTAACCACTCTCATCCGTCGCCCTAGCCGACCTATTTTGCCGTCGGCCCTAGCCGACCTACTTCACTCGTCGGCCCCAGTCGACCTACTTCATACGTCGGCCCTAGCCGACCTACTTCACTCGTCGGCCCTAGCCGACCTACTTTGCCGTCGGACCTAGTCGACCTACTTTGCCGTCGGCCCTAGCCGACCTACCTCGCCATTGGCCCTAGCCGACCTACCTCACCCGTCAGCCCTAGACGACTTATTCCGTCTGTCGGCCCAAGCCGATCTACCCTATCCGTCGGCCTTAACCGACCTACTTCGTTCCTCAAGTTTTAATTAATCTATCGCATCGCTCAAACATGATCCGAACCAGATCGTCTCTCGGTTCACCAGACAAGGCTATCGCTCTGCCTTGACCCAGCCAATGCGTTCCCTCGATCCTAAGATAAAAGTGACCAAACAGCGCCAACAAGCCATAAGTCGCTTGCGATTGGGGCAAAATTTGGAGCGAAGGACCGCCCAAGAAAAAACACTCAAATGGAAGCAGAAAGTTAAAAAATGTCAGGCAGAATTACAGCTCGGGAAACAAAACGTAGAAGTGTCTTTTTAAAGATCGAGAACCGTGTCAGTTCTAGGAGAACCCCCAATTACATCTGTAGAGGCATGACTTGATTCGCCCTTATCGAATATCTTAGCCTCCTCGACGGCAGTCTGCGAATGTCCTCCAGAAGCTGCGACCTCACCGGGACCCGGGGCAGCACCAAGGTCGGTATCCGAAGCGTCGACGTACTCATCCTCCTGTTCACCCCCGGAGTCACCAGCGTCGAGAGCTTCAGCATCCAGGAAAGAGAGATCCCATTCTGGATGCTCGCTGGATATTTTATCTCTGCATTCTTCACTCCGAGTTGGAAGGCGTCAGTACCAATTACGTCCTGTTCCCCTTGAGCATGGCGAGTTGCATCTCAGCCTCGGCCACTTGGCCCCGCAATAAAGCAACTTGCCTCTCAGCTTCCGTGACCTGAGCCTGCAGAAAATGATTTACTCCTCGAACTGCCGGCCTGCGCCTCGAGTTCCGAACTCCTACCTCGGCTAGATGCAAGCTCACCTTGCAAAGCCCGATTGTCCAGCTCTAATTTTACCATCTGCGAAGCCAGAATCAGTCGGCGCCACGAGGAACGCAAAAAGAAACTAAAAAGGGGGGAATAGGATCGTACCTCCTCCTTTTGTTGGGCCAAGCTTTTGGTCAGCTCCTCGGCCTCACCCCTGGCCCTCACTTTATCGGCCCTAACCAACTCAATCCTTTCTTGGAGAGTGTTAATCCTCGACTGCTTATCTTCGACCTCTCCCGGGCTTGGGATAGCTCGTCACTCAGCCGGGCTATCATCCCTTCGTGCCATTTAGCGCTAACTCTCAAGTCAGCGACCTCGCCATCGCGCCGCTGCAGCTTCTCCTCTACCTCATCGAGCATTCTGGCCAAGCGTTTTCTCTCATCGGCGGCCTCCTTCCCCAGCCGGCCCAGACTCTCATTATGTTCTTTCTGCAACACCGCCACTTCCTCAGAATGCTTTGACTTAACTCGAGCCAACTCCAAGCACGCGTCGTCGTTCTTTGCCAGGAGCCCCTGCAACTCCTCCACTTTACGCTTTTGCTTAGACGCTTCGGCTAGGGCGGCCTGATACGACGCCTTCATCCCCGCCAAACTTTTGTTTCTAGTGGCCAGGAGTTCCTCGAACTTCTCGGACGCCTCTACTCGCGATCGGAGTTCGGCGCTGGCTCTCCTGGCCTGAACGCTGGCCCCCGTCGCCAAACTCAAGCGCCAGCACATCGCCCGAGAAAGCAAAACACTCTACAGGATAAAAAATGAGTAAGAATACGCAATCAAGTCAACCGAAAGTATCCACCACCCAAGAGTGGTGACTCACCCATGAGGCGTAGGCCCGTGTCATCTTCATGAGGGTCGTATTGTCAATGTCGGGAAGAAGATGGACACTTTCGGCCAGCCCTGCTGCCTGAACGCGGCATCAACCAACTCCAAGTCCGCAAACTTGTCCGCCGAGGGATCTGCACCCGGGTACAAGGCCGACTCATTAAAGCAGAAAATGCTTCCTCGATGCCCATGTTCGAGCTACTGGGCTGCCCATCTCCACCCGAGGGGTTAACCCGGGCAACCTCCGACTGAGAAGCCTTCAACTTCCCAGCCTCTTCTATCAGAACTCTGGCTTGAGCCTCCTCAGATAATTCAGCCAACCCAAGTGCCAGCCTCCCCAAAACCCTTCTTGAAGGAGTCTCCATTGCGGGACTCTCGTCTCGCTGCGCTCCCTCTTCCGACCCGTCTCCTTCGGTCACAGTCACCTGTGTCTCCTCTGCAGGCTCTGCCGGAACCTCTATCCTGCTTGCTTCTCGAACCGCTGTGGGCGACCCAATGTCGCTACCCCCGGACTCTCCCGCAAGGGGCCCAAGAGGGAGCTCGCCCCGAACCTCACCAACTGCGGCCGCTCCCTCCTCCTCTCCAACTGAGGTCGGGAGTAAACCCGCGGTTGGGGAAAGCCCCCCAGAAACGACGACTTCTGCCGAATCCATCGCCGGCTCATCTTTCAAGGGGGATGCGGCCGGATGAGCCAATGGAATATAGTCCGAACTATCCGATAGTTCCACCACAAGGGGACAAGGGATCCCAGCTGTCCTCCTCAAATCCTCCCTTGCTTCCGACGCTCCCGTCGTGGTCACTCCGACATCCGGCGAGTATCTTGTGGAAGTATGAGCCCTCTTCTCGAGCCTACTTCTCTCCGCACCGCTGCTCTCCCCTAGGCGCTTGCCTCTCTTCCTCTTAACAAGACTTGACAACACGGACCTCTTGGCTGTAAGAGCAAAAAGTATGCAATTAAATCCAAACACGCTCGCCTGGATAACAAACAACGGAGAAGACGAAAGGGAGGACTCACCTTGCGGGTCGAGAGGACTAAGCCCGGCCGCAAAAGGAGCACTCTCCGATAGCAAGTCATTGGCCGAAAACACCTGGCCGTTGCGGAGGACGTCCAAATCTCTCTCCTCTTGCTCGGACAAAACTGGATGCATTTCTGCATCCCGGACGAAATTTTCCCATCTCCAAGGGAAGTCGGAACCAATGTTCCCCTCAGCGATGACGAATTGACTCTTCCATCCCTTTATGGAGGACGGCTTATCCACAATCATTCTGAAGGACCTCCGAGGTCCGATGTAAGGCTACTCCGATTTCCTCCCGAGTATTAGATGATAGCAGGCGCAGAAAAGAGGGAGAGTGGCGACGATCTGAATCTGATGGCACATTGATATGAATCCGATGATACTCCGCCAGCTATTTGGGGCCACCATCGCCGGACAGATATTGTAATGAGTCATGATTTCCTTCACCAAGGGATGGAGAGGAAACCAGAGGCCTACTTTCAAGCTGTCTTCGTAAATGAAGACCCCATGCTCCAGATCTCGCGAGACCCTATGCTCGGGTCCACGCAATCACAGAACGACATCTGGGGGTATGCCATACCTCTGGCGAATCCTTCCCACATCCTTAGCAACGATCTCCGTAGCTACGTCGTCGGGGCTCGTCGTCATCCTAGCCGGAAAAAAGCACCAGGCGAAACGGCAAATGTCGCAGAAGACGGGACTCTACAGGAAACAGAATGAGAAGATATTGCAAACATATACAGCACTGCTATCGCTTTGCTTCCCCCCTAAGGAAGCCATCTTAAGAAGATGAGGCGCTTCGCCCGAGGCATCCGAAACTGCCTCAATAAACACCGCGTTAATCGGGATTTGCTACGTGGAGTTTTCCTAACCATCGCCCCTGGAGGAGCCTTACCCACGAAGGCATGATGACCCCGCCGCATTAATTAGGGCATCATTGCGCAGGCTGTCTAAACCAGATCGTTCCATCCAAAGCGTGCCACCTGGACCTATACTCCCTATGCCCGAACCTGCGCTTTGAACTAGGGAGTAGAGGGCATGTGTTGGAGGGTAAAATCATCATTGCATCAATATTCGTGCGAGGAGGCTAAGACCGACCCCATCCCTTCGCCCGCCAAGATGTCCCCGAGCTTCCATAGCTCGGCTCCCCCGAGCTTTCCATAGCTCGGCTCCCCCGGGCTTCCACAGCTCGGCTCCCCTGAGCTTCCACAGCTCGTCTGAGCCGAGCTTCCATAGCTCATCTTCCCCGAGCTTCCATAGCTCGGCTTCCCCGAGCTTCCATAGCTCGTCTCCCCCGAGCTTCCATGGCTCGTCTCCCCCTAGCTTCCCATAGCTCATCTCCCCGAGCTTCCATAGCTCGGCCCTCTCGAGCTTCCTGTAGCTCGGCCTCCCTGGGCTTCCATAGCTTGGCTTTCTCCGAGCTACCATAGCTCGGCTCCCCCGAGCCTCCTGTAGCTCGGCTTCCCCGAACTTCCATAACTCGGTTTCCCCGAGCCTCTCATGGCTCACTTTTTCCGAGCCACCTATAGCTCGGCTTCACTGAGCGATTCACGATCCAATACTCACCTCCGTGGAACCTGACGCGGGAGAGCCTAGGCCTATCGTAACAGCATCCCAAGCAAGGAATCATGTTGAAGAGTGGTCTAGAACCTAACACGGCTACCTGGGACCTACGTACCTACAAGATCTCAAGCCATCAAGGAGCTCTCCTAGCCGTCGATCCCCTAACGAGCAAGAAACGGATCCTACCGGCCCCACAACGGCCTGATTCGATCCATCTCTGTATCCTAACAACCTTCGAACCTTCCAGAAGGCGCTCAAGATCCAGGTAACAACCTATAAATATGACACTCCCAGATTCTCTCAGGTATGCGCTCACTCTCACTCTTCCACTCTCACTAGTTGCTCATCGGTGCTCTCCCCTCTAGAGCTCCCGATCGGCCGTCCCTGGAGAGACTCCCCGGAGAGATCCACCTTCCCGTTTTCTGATTGATCGCCGATCTCCCCCACTGACTTGAGCGTCGGAGGGTCTTCCGCAGAGGGCCACCCCCAGCGCCTCCCGCGTGAGGACTTATGTGCAGGTTCGCCCTAGGAGATCGACTGCGCCTGAGTCGAAGGACGGATCCCGGCGGCAACATACCTCATTAAATCTAGGAGGCCCCATGAGCCTACTGAAGGCCCTTCGGCATCATTCTCATGAATAAAATTTCTTTTGACCAAGATGCATATATTAGCACACAAACTTAAATCCTTATCCAATGAAGGCGCTTTTTTTTAGTCGAGTAGTTGTATCCTGGAAGGAACCAGCAAAAGAAAAGGTCTGCCACACTAGTCCATGGGCTTTGCTAACTGCAAAGGATATGCATCTCCTACAAGGGTGAGATACCTACGCATTAGTCTGGTTAGCTTCCTCACCAAATTTTTATTTTTTTATCTTTTATAACCTTAACAGCACCTTTATTCAGCTGCACTTGCTAGAGAATTTGAAAGAGTTCCAAAGCCTCGTCATCCTTTGCAAATGTCTAAATTTAGATGGCGGCAGTCTCGTTGTACTTCTCACAGAAATAAGTCCTCTTGTCATAAATAATGGCTAAGTTAGTTCAAAACTTAATTTCTGCTGGGTTTTTTCTTCTGCATTCGTGTAGTTTGTGGTTGCCTAGCAATCTCCATTTAAAAGAAAAAAATATCTTCTGCAATCTGGAGAATTTTCTATCGCTCTTGCACACTGCTTTCATTTTCCCATTGCTTCCCTACGCAATTACCAGCGTAAGTGGGATGATCTGAAACGAGTCTAAATTCAAATATGGACTTTGTGTTCCACATCAGGTTCAAGTCAGCTCAGTTGAGATTCTGGCTCACTTTTTATTTACAAGCCTATAGAATACTTTATTTAGATTGTGGGAACCAGCTGTGTATCCCATTTTATTTTAACCCCACGCATTTTGGGAGAATATCAACTCTGCAGTCTAGGATTTGTGTTTATTAGGCAACCCTTTTCTTCATTAATGAGGTTCTCGTCTTCCTGGCTCTTGTTATTCAGTGAACTTTGCACATAGAAATCACTGATCCCCAGTGAAAAATTATGATAAAGCAACAAAAACGAAGCCTCTTCCCATCTATATTGCATCAGTTTACCATACACTAAATATGAATTTTAAACTAATGCTCTGCTCTTATAGTGTACAAAATAGCTATAAGACACACCATATGCACATCATGTTACCTATGTATATTAATAGCAAGGCCATGCGCATCTGCAACGTTAAAAGTTCTCTGCAAAAGTATAGATTCTCGTGGAGGGATCGCAGGTGAGCATTAAACAGGGCTAATAAACAGGGCATTACCTCACCATATACTGAACACTGGTTTATTGACTTGATGAGGGGATTAAATGAAGTTTTCATGAACACTTAAAAATGTCAAGCTAGGGAAAGATGGCGCCATTTGGCACGTTTGGCTGCTACGATCGGAACAAACTTATGAGGTTCCCTTACCAGCTGAGGATTAAGAAGGTAAAATTTCTCCATGTTTCTGAATCATCAAATAGTTTAAGTTTTGCTGATCTCCTTTTCAGGGGGTTCCTGCCATGTATTTAGAGGTTGTTGGATGAGGGCTTTGGACCCCTGCTGGTAGAGGTCCACTTTTTATTAGTGTGGGGAGTTTCTTTGTTTTTGGATGGGCGAGGAGTTGTGTCTATTTCTGAGAGCTCTGTCCAGGGAGAGGATGTTTCGCTGGGAGGTAGTGTGGAGTGAGGTGTTCTGCTTTTCCCTCCCTGCTTCTCTGGCTCTCCTTTCTTCTTTCTTTGTTTTTTATATTCTGTTCAATTTTTCTCTGCACCCCATGGATCCCATTTCAAGTGGTTGTCAAATTAGTTGGTGGATTTCCCATCGTTTTGCTTCAAAAGCCACCAAATTATTTGCATTTAGACTGTGCTCGAGCAGGGTTGCAGTTAATGATACTAATTTGATTAATTATTTTCAAAAAGATCAGAATTTTATTTGCAAAACAAAGATTACTTTTCAGATAAGGAAGTTGCTAATGTGAGATTTATGCAACAAAAAGGAATTATTGGTTTTTTATTATGTGAAAGTAGTTTCGGAATTTTCAAATCATATAATTTTTAGAAGTAGTTTGGAGTAGTACATCACATCCAATGGCTTAACCATTAATGTGAAGCTCTAACCATCCAACTCAATATAAAGAAAACTAACTTTGTTATATTCGAGAAGATCTCAGGATCTCTACTCATACATAGTCAGATCTAGCTTTGGATGATGAGTATATAACATCAGTGATCCAAGCCATTGGGTCTAATCAGTTGTCTTTAAAATACTGACATATTATATGCATGCATGTATGTATTAAGAAGAAGATAGACAATCGAGATTTAGAATTACAGTGAATGCAACACTTGAACCCATGCCTTGTTTGAACAAGTTTCACACAGAAATTATCTTAATTTAAAAATTAATTAGTTATAATCTTATTTTTGAATGCAATTAGTTTGGATATTTTTTGTGTCCCCTCGTTAAATTCTTCCTGGCCGCAGAGCCTTGGTATAAGTAAAACAGGGCTGATATGTAGTGACCAGTGTATTCAATGTCTGGGTATGATCAAGGAACATAACTTGTGTCAGGATGGGGTATCTAGATCAGTTTGCTTTACAAGAGATGCTTTACAACTCACAAGAAAGGAAACCTAAGGGAACCAAACGAGAACCTTGCTGTGTTGTGATTGATTTTTTTCTTTTCTAGCAAATTGGTGGGGGGACCACCTCTCATTTCAGTGATTGATACCATTTTGATGACACAACTTCTGCGGTAATTGATACACATAGGTAGGAGGTCACTGTTTCCCGAAGTCCTTTATGGAATCAGAACCCCCTTTTGATCGGGTTTTGAGGTCAAAGGATGGGAAATAAAGGTTAGGTACGGAGAAGTTTACTCTTATTTCTATATCCTCATGTGGATCAACAGTGCATTGATGCATCATTAGCTTATTGGATACAAGATTCTCCAATGAGAACACTGCCACTGAAAAAAATAGAAAAGGGGTAATTTTAGCTTATTTTCTGACAAGACTTATATTATACATACGTATATAAATACACACACACAGAAGGATTATGTTTTTGAGTTGGGATAGAATCTTTTCTTGGAACAGGATACCATGATGAATAACTAAGAAATCAGCATAAAGTATTTGGCAAGTTTGCATTATAATTGGAAGAGAATTCAGAGTTTGCACAGCTTTAATGGCCTCTAATGAAGAGATTCTAACTGATCGCTTTAGCGATTGTTGGTCCCCCATGTTGCCCTACTTTGGGAAAATGTTCAATCAAGAATCTGCTTTGGGCCACTTAACTGACAATGGTTGTTGTAGGGAAAGATAATGCCAACATGAGGTTATCCTCTGCTTATGTTCTTCCATCCTAATTAGCCAAATGTAATTCCTAATTTGGTAGAATGAATTAGTTCCACACACCCCTTGGTGAAAAAAGCAGTTAACAACTTTGAGAAGGCCCTACAACTTTGCTAATTAGATCTTTTGGATGATCTTCAAAACATTCCAGAGCGGCATTCACTGGAACTCTTTAAGATTGTTCTGCAGTTAATGGCAATCGCTGTTAACTGCCATGAATTAACACCAAAAGTAGGCTATATGCCTTCAACAGAAATTAGAGATAATAGTGGTTATGTTTTCTTAAACACTACTATCAGTAATCCACTTAACACCACAGACAAAGGGTATAAACAAAAATACATTTTCAGGGTTAAAGGTTGGTCTCCCGGCATGACTAGGGATCGATCTGTTCGATGCTTGTTAACTCATAATGAACTGTATTGTTGATACAGAGATTGCCTTTTATTCTCCTCTTTAATGTCTGCATTTCATGTTGTTCACTAGTTTCTGAACAATATAGGAATTTGCATAAATAAGATTATCTTTCAGAGAAAGCATATTCATAGTGGTACTTAACAATATAATTAGGATTTTTGACAAGATTTTTATATTCAAAATATGGACTTGGCTGTCAAATGTCAGCATCACCATTATCAGAGATTTGGTGGAAATTTTGAATACAGCTGTTGATGAATTAGCTCAATGATTCGTGTATCAGTGGAATCCTCTATGGCATGTGCAAAGATCAGACTGAAAACTACCTTTTCAAAGTATAAATCTGATGCCTTCATTGCTTGTGACCTGCCAAAAAAGATTTCTCTAGGAAGGGGGCAGCATGAGAAGTCTTGCTGTCAGGAAATCAAGCAAGTCTCTCACTACCTCGCCTTCAATGGATTTTCCAACCATTCCAAAAACAAACTCAGAGGAAGAGATCATCCATTTCAGCCATCCACAACACCCTTTAGTCCAAATCAGCTTGCCCTACCTCTTTACCTGCATGGGCTGCAAAGAATATGGTGCAGGAAAGAGGTTTAGGTGCCAAATATGTGGGTTTGATCTGCATGATTTCTGTGCACTTGCTCCTCCCTCTCTGCATAACCATCCTTTCCACCACAAGCACCAGCTTGTGTTTTTCCCAAAACCAGGTAGATCTCTTCACACATGCAAAGTACTTGGTTAAAATGTGCGAGAAACCACATCTTAGGAAAGCAATACTGCATCTATTTTCTAATTGGTTGCTTTTCTTGTGGTCATTTCAATTCAGTCTTATCCATTATACTGCCATTTCAATTCAAAATTATTCTACAATATGATGCTTATGTCTTCTAATATGGAACATGAAGGTGGGTTCTTCGCTCGAAATGTGACATCTGTGGCAAATCAGCCAAAGGATTTTCCTTTCGTTGCAGCTCGTGCAGTTTCGAGATGCATCCTTGTTGTGCTACAATGTGCAGGGAAATGAATTTCTTGACTCACCAGCATCCCTTAACTCTTTCACCACCTATGGCAATCATGAGTGGTGATCCAAGCTTTGTCTGTGAGTTGTGCCAGAGGAAGCGGTCTGGCCAGGTTTATTGTTGCATAGCTTGTGGTTATTATCTACATGCCATATGTGCAAAAGATTTGATTAATGGGCTTTATGTCCATGGCATTAGGCCTCCTGAAAAATCTAACATGCTTGGGACAGCGGCTAGGCTTGCATCTCAAGCTCTATTTGGAATTATTGGAGGACTGATTGAAGGAATTGGAGAAGGCATTGGGGAAGCACTCGTTGATAACCTTGCAAGAGGTAGAAGCAGGTGTATCAAACCTAAAGATTGGCAAAAAAGTTAAGACCATTGGAGAAAGGGGAATATGCTCATGGCTTTGGAGACTTTGGAACCAATGAAAAGAAAACATGCATGGATGTTGTCTAATAGTTTATGATGTAATTGCTCTTGCCCTTTAATATCGTTAAGTGTATGGTTTCAAACTAATCAGTGGTTTATATATTGTATTAAATGTGAATAAAATATTACTGTGTCTGGACTTAATATGAAGCCTGCTCTTCATCTAAATTATGCATGGAAAGTAATAGAAACTATTAATGAAATATGAAGGATCTTGGGCTAAATCTATTTCCATAGAGAGAAACCTTTATAAAGGGATAGTTACAAGCTACTAAGCTAAATCACTGTAATCAAGAATTACAGTGATTTCTCTCAAGGAATAAATCAGGTCAAAATCATAAGAATGATAACATAGATGAAGAAAAAGAGATGAAGAAGTCAGATTCCAAAACTGCTAATGATGACAGAGGTCATCGTGATGTCATGATGATACTTGTCCTGTTATCATGTTTATATGCATACACAATTTTGGTTAGCTGATTTGCAATAAAAATCTTGAGTTTTCTCAGGATCTTTGTACTTTTCCAAGAAAAGTTGGATTATGTAAGTGCAACTCTTGTCAGCTCTGGATGTTTGCTAAAGCATGCCCACATGTCCATTGAAACTGATATCCCTATGTATATGCCCTCTCATCTTCCAGGATAAGAAGAAAGAAAATTCACCTTATAGTTAAAATGAGGGGAAAGGATTAATGCTCTTTACTTTTTCTCTGTTCTTTGGAATCTCTTCCCTGTGTCATTAGGGGGCATATCTGTACTAATAACAGAATGGAGTGTGTTTCATGCTCCCACAGCACAACAGGAAGAAAAGTTTTTTTTTTCAGTGTTAACCAAATATCATGTAGGCAATCATAAAGCACAGATCTAGATTATTGTGTTCAAATTATGACATCAATAACTAACTATTTTTGGTGGTTTTAGCCAACAAGGCCATAGCGCACTTGGTTTTAAATCCTATGACTTCATATCCATGAGCTAAATTCAGTCTGTCCACATGGTTCTAGCTCTAGCTTACCATGATGCAAGATAGTATTTGACATGAAATTTATACAAATGATAGAAAGAGAAAATTGAAGCTTGGGTTTAACTTGCCTAATGTTGACTGGAGATAACTTTGTTTGAAAATATACAGAGGACAGCATAAATATTAACTTACCTATTGATCTCTTTAATTTCCACTTCTACCCCTTGTTTTCTCCTCCTTCAACCTACATTAAACTGAAAGCATCCAAACCCACTAATTGCTTAACAAGGTAAAGAGTACAAAAATGTGAAGGGACTAGAGTCATTTCAGCACCCTTTATTCATTTTGGATCACATGATATATATATATATATATATATATATATATACACACACACACAAGTCGATGGCCATCAACAAGCAACACATATCAGACATACTTCATACCAACATAGGAACAGAACAACAGACACCAATAATCTAAAGGCTACTATTATACCGATTTCTACTTGGATAAGAAAGCCCCTATAACTGCAGCAATTATAGCTGTTGGATCTCCAAGGATAGCTGAGATTATAATACGGAGAGCACTGCTGGCAATCTGGCAGCATCTTCTTACCTTCCCCACTCTCCCCCTGTGGTGGTTCTGCATTGTCCCTCGAAGGCTTGGAATCCTTGTTTGAATCTCTCTAACCTTGTTCTTGTCCAAGTTCAGATACATAGCTTGCCAGCTCTCTGCAAGCAGTTCTTTAACGCATGATACATGAAGGTTGTAGTTCTTGCACTGAGACCTATAAGACCAGCCCGAACCCTTGCGCCCGCAGCGGTGACAAGGGCTTGAGAGCTTGAGGCAAAGGTAGAAGTTGCGCTCCCCATCATCGAGTTGCTGCGGGAGGTTGGCGCAGCATGGGTGGAGATCAAAACCACACCTGCTGCAATGGAACACGAAGCCCAGCACATCCTTCCCACACGCATCACACACCCTCATCCCCAGGCCGGGAGGTTTGACATGGAATCGGAATTCGCATTTCTTGTAGAAAGAATGCTTGATGGTGGCTGGTGCGAGGGCGCATGCCCTGTGGAGATCAAAATCACACATGTCGCATTTGTACTTGAGGCCAATGCCTGCTTCCTTGCAGCCATCACAGTGGAAAGGGACTTCAGTGTACTCAACCTTGAGCTTGTGGTGAGGATGGCTAGAGTGGCAGATCTCTTTGTCCAGCTTCATGGGTTCTCGGCCTTCTCCTTTGCTGGCGGCTGGTTCTTCCTTTTCCTGGGATTGTTCAGGGACAAATGAGTTGGAGAGAAGTTTGTTTAAGAAGTCTTTCGGAATAGTAAAAGCAAATTCTCTGAAAACATTATAGAAGAATCTGCTTTGCTTGTTAGTTACAGAAGAGAATAACTTGGGAGCATGTGGGTGCAATAGATTTAAAAAGTTTTGATTGAAGGATCAAGAAAGCAATCGAAGAGAATAAATGCCAAAGAGACACAAGGGTTAACTTTGCCTGTTGTTGAGATCAGCAGTCCCACTTTGTCATAATCTAGAGTAGAAGGGATGTGTATATATATATTATTATGATAAACTCATAGTCTATCTCTCTTCCTTTGATTTGCATCTTTATTAACTTAACTGTCTCTGCGCTGTAAGATCCAAGGGAAAAGCAGTAATACATATAGCTCTTCTTTTGATGTTCGTTTTATCTTTTCCTCAACACGAGGTGTCTAAATGTGGCGGTCATGGATTTTTCTATCCATTATGCATGATTAAATTCAGATCAGCGTCCCAAGAACGAAAACCAATAAAGAAGTGCACTCCAACGCTTGACGGTCAATGCTCGGATCACCGTGTTAACCAATATTTTTGTAAAACATTTACGATTAGACTTTCCTCAAAAAAACAAAACAAGGGGGTTACATTTAGACACCTGAAATTATTTTGGGCTACTCCTTTTTTTTTTTTTTTTGTTACAAGGGCTACTCCCTTCAAAAGAGATTTTTTCGGGGCTACTTATAAACAGGGACAGCTTTTTACTTATCTTAATTGAATTGCACAGCAATTGATAAAAAGAGCCCAATGGTTGGATATGAATCATTCATTGTTTAATGTAATGATGACGAAGAAGAATTATTCTCTGATTTGGAGAATCCTCTCTTTGGTTACCTTTTATTTTGCTCCATGAACACAAATGTAAACTTTTACCAGGCTAGACGTTCCCTTTATCTTTTTGTACAATTATTCCAACTCAATCTCAAAGCATGTGATATCATTGGAAGTTTGCTACCAAATGGCATCATATTCCACCTTGGTCCAAAATATATAGGATTTGTTGTGCATATATCCTTATGGATATCAGACATTACATGTATACCTTCACAACTTCTTATTTGCTTGCACATCATTATAATTTTTTTTGTTACACATATGTATCCTTTTAAATATCTAAAATTATGGATATATCTCCCAAATTTACTATTTACATATATATTCTTATAAACTATTGCTTTTTGCATTTATATCATATGGATTTTAAGCCGCTACTATCTATCCTGCCACCACCATACGTGCTCTAGGGACAAGAGCAAGTGTAATTTCCTTGTGTGCTCTTGCATTTTCCCATGCAGGGAGAACCAA
This sequence comes from Calamus simplicifolius, assembly GCA_900491605.1. Lineage (NCBI taxonomy): Eukaryota > Viridiplantae > Streptophyta > Magnoliopsida > Arecales > Arecaceae > Calamus > Calamus simplicifolius. The sequence continues at coordinate 465,592 of UESW01003856.1, forward strand.
TTGCACATTCATCAATGTCCTATTAGTAACCATTAAAAAGCTTATATAAGTATTTATTAAAATGCTTTAGTAACATAATATTAGAATTCAAAAAGTTCGGATAGCCTGATATTAGAATTTCAAGTCTCTCACCCTAGAAATACGGATCGCTGGCCTTAGTTCATAAGCCTACTATAGTGTGAAAATTCCTTCTCATCCATTTGTCTATGAGATTTTGAGTTGTTGCAAGTAAAGAGATGTTAAGTTGTTGTAAGTAAAGAATTGTTCAAAGTAAAATGTAGTTACCAGAAGGCGTGTATAATATATTGTTAATGTAAGAGCACATTTAAATTTAAATGTAATTAAGTCAAAATGTATTATAGTAGATCAAATTTTGTCCTCATAGTGGACCAAGTACAATCTACCTGATTTGCAAACCTCTTTTAAAATTATATAAAATCCATGAAAAAATAATATTTAAAATGTGTGTACCACAAACTCCTTGCACCTCAACCTAGATTGAAGTGAGAAGTGGGCAAGAGTGGTTAGATGTTGTTCATAAATGATCTACTATATTGGGACTTGACTACAGTGACGAATGTACAAGAATTGGTCAGCATATTGTCTACAACTAATTTGCTATAAGATGACCAAATTGGAGTGATTAATGAATAAAAGTTTGTTAAGTCATTGCTTACAAGAGACTTGGTATAATGTAACCTTCTTGGTCTAGTGACAACCGAGCAATGGTTAATTAAAATTAAAGATTCTTATAGTAGTAATCTAGTACATGACAACCAATTAGAGCAATAAGGAGACCAAAGAAATTCTATGATACGAAGAAAATAACTATATGGAAGAACAAAATTAGATTGGCAAATGCTTGAACCTTGACAACATAAGGTTGAGAATTGGTGAATGCAATTGTATATAAGAAAATAAATAAAATGAATAGATTCAAGGATATATATATAGGGGATGTTACAAACTAGTTATCTAGTTAAGGATAACAATAGTAGGCATTAATTTATCACCTATCCTTTTTTTTATATAAGTAATTATCCACCACAAGAAGACTTAAAGAAGATGATTAAACAATTATTTTGGTAAGAAACGGATAGACCAATCCAAATTAATCCCAAAGGAGAAAGAATACTTGTAGGTAATGATTTAAAGAGGCATGTAGAAAAGCAAATAAGGGATATGAGAGGGTGAAGGGGAATTTGTTTTTGGGATAAAAATTTAATATATAGGAGATTTAAATGTTGAGTAGGTGGAGGTATGTTAATCCATTTTGTTTGCAACCCTAGATGATGTAGAATTCATAAAATTTACTTGGCCAATATCAATTGTCAAATCCAAAATAGGAAGATCTCAAATCAGAATTTTATATAGAACTAAAAATTTTCTTTTATGAGGTGCAAGCAAAAATTATGTAGGAGAAAGTAGTTGGGAAATATTTGATGCTCTAATATCTTTGAGAATGTATAGATTAAAATAATACACAAAATGAAAATAAAAGGTTTGTATAGTTAACCTTAACTAATTTGAGATTTAGACACATACACAAATGAGAAGAAATTGTGTTATTACATCTCTATTTGTGAAACTTTTTTGTTGCTACTTTAGTATTATTCTCACAATGTTCCATTTGATTATATATCTATTTGATAGAAATAATACTTATTTAGTACAAGTAATTTAATTTTTATGGTCAGAACTAATTATGATATAGATAGAAGGAGATGCTCAGCTTTGAAAAGATCCATTCTCTTTAATAGACAAATTAAGTCCACTCTCTTCAATGAATAATAAGACAATGAAAGCTCAACTTAATCAAAATTTTGATGATTTGAATGAATAAATTATTCTAATTTAATAATAATATAATTAAATTATATATATTAATTAAATGGATAAGACAACGGAAGCTCAACTTAATCAAATTTTTGATGATTTGAATGAATAAATTATTATAATTTAATAATAATATAATTAAATAATGTGTATGCATGTACGTAGGCATGCATGCACCTAAATTATACAAAACCTAAAACATGATATATATCTTTATCGGATGGAATCTAGCTATAATAGAACCTGGATTCTAGCTCATAGCTCATAAAAGAATTAGAAAAGGCCAGGTCCCAAATAATCCTTTAACCCTTCATTAAAATATTGGACTCTATAATTAAAAGAAAAATGTAATTTGATTTTGAACTGGATTCTAACTCTCAATAAAAGCCTATGAAAAAAATCCGGTTCCACTGATCCATTCTTCCTCCTAAAACATCATGACTTTTTCCTCATCAAAGAATGTTAAAGTTTGAAATATATTTTAATAAAACATATAAATCAAAATTATTCATGTCTTTAAGGATTTCTATATATCTCAAACAATTATATTTGACCATCCAACATACTTTACATGTATCATCTACTTGTACAACAGTGCCTAACGTTGGTTATATTTCTATATATAGGGAATGGAGTTACGGTCTTCATTTTTTTAAAATATATTTTTTGCTATCAAAAAATTTACATATACTGGACATAAATTTTTTTCCCTTAACCACAGGCAAGATCCTTAATTATATAGACATATTATAAACCTGAGTTCATGATTTATTAAAGAATTTGAATGGCTTTAATTCACGGGAACAATATGAGTTTACAACATGATAAGATCAAATTTAAACCGTTCCTACAACAGGCTGGGTCACAGAAAATCTGACCTCCCTGGCAGCTTGGATATGCGTATCATCACCTCAAAGGGACTAGAGATGGGGAAACACTTTCACTTATAAATTATGTTTCTAAAATTATTTTTAAGTGCACTATTGCAAATTCTAAGTATAAATATGAGTTAAAAGCTATGCGGTCTCGAGTGAAGCGTTGCCTTGGCATCCTTCTTCCAGGTAGGGGTTGCCTTCATCAAACCCTTGAGAGCAATTTGTGGAGGCATGTCGACCCATTTGTAGAGTATAGTTCAAGCTGTAATTGTACTCAGCCTTGCATGCAAACATCATGCTGTTCTTGCTCGGCTCATCCGCAAGTCTAGTCCATTATCGCCCAGTTCGTTATCATTTGTCCCATTGTGAAGGTCCGAGAAGCTACAGAGGCCGAACTTAAGCCAACCCCCTTTAGCCAAGATGCCACAGCTGTAAGGATTGAAATCCTGACAATTGTGTAATTGACTGGTTGTGGTAGCTGTAAACGATGATTGTTGCTGCCAACTCACTTACGATGAACGTCGGGTAGGCTAAGATCCTGGTGAGCGTAGAGAGGTTATCGTCTTCCTTCTAGAGCCTGCAAAAAGTCCCGGACCGGTGATTCCGGTAGGGACCCTCCAACGCCCAAGTCAGTGGGTTGTAGAACATAGATATATCTGAGTAGAGTTTTAAAAGAGAGAGCGAGAGAGAGAGTCCCCTCGCATTGAGCTCGGGTCCTCTTTTTATACCTGTCTGGGGTTCCGCTTACCTCATTCTGTTGGAACCGTCGAATCTTTCCTGTTGGGATAATTTTCACCGAACGGCAAGTGGTTAAGATGTCGCTGGATGAGGGCCACTTAAAGCGGTAACTGCTGAACGAGCTAACACTTGCTCGTGATTTCAGCGAGCGAGGTGCACAACAATAGACCTTGAATCACGGGATCTGTTGTATGAGACTGGTCATTGTGCATGCGAAAAGCACTAGAGGCCGACGCTGGAGGCCGGAGCCAAAGCCCAGCGCTGGAGGCCGTCGCTGGATGCCGGCGATGGAGGCCGGAGCCAAAGTCAGTGCTGGAGGCCGAAGCCAAAGTCCAGCGCTGGAGGCCGTCGCTGGATGCCGGCGCTGGAGGCCGGAGCCAAAGTCTCAGCGCTGGAGACCGACGCTGGAGGTCGGTGCTGGAGGCCGGCGCTGGAGGCCGACACTGGAGGTCGGCTCTGGGGCCAGCGCTGGAGGCCGGCAATGGAGGCCGGTGCTGGAGGCCGACGCTAGAGGCCGACACTAGAGGTCGGCGCTGGAGGTCTCTGGGTTTTGCTGTCACATCATTGTTTTCGAAAATCATACAAAAGATAATACTACCCAGAGGAAATGGCCAGCCGTATCAGATGCCCCCCCGCCCCTAAGATGGGTGAGCGTTCAATCACCCGCGAAAGGAGTGTTAATATCCTCTGGGCGGCCGATTTTCGTGCCATCATTTCACTTTTGTTGGGATTGGAGAGGATTTCCCTCGGGTAATGTCACAAAAGGCGAGCATCATCATTGTGATAAAGCCAACGCCCCCCTTTTTATTGGTGGAGCTTTTGGTGTTTTTCGCGCTGGCAGGCCGTCGAAGTGCCTTCCAATTGAAGATGGACGCGTAGTCAGATCGGACGATCGTGGGGTGATTTGAAATGGCATTATAAGGAAAAAATCGTCCTTATCCTTCCTTTTCTTACGCTACTGCTCCTTTCGAGTCCGCAAGCGTCCGTTTGTCTCCCGTGTTCGTTCTCTCCCCGTGCTCCTTCGATTCTAGCTCAAGTTTTCCAGGTTAGTCCTCATGGCTTCATCGCCTTCTTGTTCCATTTCTGATTCCTAGGGGGGTTCCCACAACCCTTCACAGACTTTCGATTCCTTACCAAGTCAGTGGTCTACCCCTTCCTCTAATCGTTCTTCACCGGAACAGCGGCCGGTCAGTCGCCCCTTAACCGGGAGTCATCCGATCGGTGGGTGGATTTCCGCCCGGAGCCATCCGACGGCTGCTGGTCCTTCTAGGGTCGTCAAGGAGTCCCCCGAAGGGACTGCTTCCGCTATGTCTGCTCAAGACATAGTAAATCTGAAAGCCAAATATAGCTTCCCGTCGGACCTTTGTTTGTTCTTCCCTGCTCCCAATGACAGGGTAACTTCTTCCCGTTCCAGAAGGGTTGCCTTGTACGGAGCCTTCTTTAAGGCCGGGCTTCGGTTACCTATCCATCCTTTCATCCTCAATCTCCTGGACCGATACTCTCTAACACCTTCTCAGTTAGTTCCCAACTCGATCCGAACCATTGTCGGTTTTCTGGTTCTCTGCCACCTGCAAGGCATAGAGGCCAGCATCTCTTTATTCCGCAGCTTTTACACCCTCCGCAAGCAATCGGGTTGGTGGTCCTTCACCCCTAGGTCCAATAGGATCCTCAAGTTGTGCCTTCCCACTTCCGTCAAAGGGTGGAAGGACAAATTCTTTTTTGCTGATATCGGTGGGGTGCGCGGAAGCTGGGGGGTACCCAACATTGATGCTAATAGGGATTCCTCCATCCTTCCACGAGATCGGATGGCATTTGGGCAGCTTCTGACTGCCGATGTCCCTCGGTGTAATATGCTTTTAGCTGAGGAAAACCTTCGTCTCGCCGGTTTAATTTCTTCGAGTGGTGAGCATTTGATTACTCGCCTTCTTTTTTCTTCTTTTTTTTTTTTTGCTCCTTCTCTCTTCTTTTTTTTTTAAAAAAAAATTCATCATTCGCCTTTATAGGGATGACGCCATCGCTTCGCGAGCTCAGGCAGGCGGCCACTAGGAAGAGGAAGGCTACAGGGGATGAACCCCTTGCCGAGAGAAGGGCCATTGCCAAAATCCCAAGGAGGACCGAGGCGGGGAGGGCCAACGCGTGGAGGGCCGACGCGGGGAGGTCCGACGCGGGCAGGGCCGACGCGGGGAAGGCCGAAGCGGGGAGGGCCGACACGGGCAAGGCCGACGCATGGAAGGCCGAAGCGGGGAGGGCCGTCTCGGGGAAGGCCGAAGCAGGGAGGGCCGACGCGGGCAAGGCCGACGCAGGGAAGGCCGAAGCGGGGAGGGCCGACGCGGAGAGGGCCGAAGCGAGGAAGGCCGATGCGGAGAGGGCCGACACTGGAGGGGCTAAAGTTGTGAAGCCCCTGCGCACTAAGATTTTGAAGAAGGGCGACCCTAGAAAGGCCGACGCTGGGGAGGCCGATGCTAAAAGGGCTAAAACCGTAGAATCTCCGCACATGTGTGAGGCGGCCAAAGCCCAAGCCGACGAGCCCGCCAAGATGGATGCGGTAAGGGCCGAGGCCGGTAAGGAGGTAGAGTGGAGCCAACTAGAAGGGAGATCTTCAGCTCCAGCTCCTCCTATCATCCTGCTCGATCCTTCTCCTGAGAAGGTCGCAAGAGCGCCGTCACCCTTGCCCAAAGCCGTGGAGACGGAGCAAGTTCCTGCGGCAGTAGAGCCAACCCCGGTAGCTACCCTGCCCCCCATGGGGGCTACAGACGAAGTGCCTCCACCAGTCAAGGGGTCAGAGGTGGCAGAATCAGAGGCGGAATCCACCTCTGCGGGCCCCGTGCCAAGGGAAGGGAGGGGCATCGATCCTTCCTTCCAATCACTATTGGCGAACCACAGCTGCTGGGCCGAGCGGGCCTTGGAGGAAGCAACTGTGGTGGAGGTGCAGGAGTTTCTCTGGAATCAAGGGAGAGCCACCTTCTTCCGCGAGGCATCGGTGGCACATCTCTGGGTGAGCTTCTGCTCAATTATCATCTTTTTCTTTTTTCTTCATTTGCTTTTTTAACATTGGCATTCCCTTTAGGCACTAAACTCTCTAGTCGCCCTGAAGAACCTCTGGACCCTGAGTGATACTGCCATCGACCAGGCGCGGGAGGAGATGTTATCCCTCCAATCCCGGGCGGAAAAGGTGGAGATGGCTTTGGAGGATACTCGGGCCACCCTAAAGGGTGAGGTCGATGTCATCTGGCTAAGAGCCGAGAAGGCTGAGTATGTGCTGGAAGTTGCCCAGCGCCGCGCAGCCAATGAGCTGGATAATGCTCAGGTGGCCGAGGAAAAATAGAGAATGGCCGAGGAGAAGCAGAGGACAGCGAGGAGAGGCTGAAGGTGGCAGAATTGGAGGTGTGCATTTTGAAGACCCAATTGAATTCTGCCTCCATTAAAATAGATACAGCCAAAGAGGCCACCCGCCAGTCCGATGCCAAGATTGTAGATTTGGAGGCGGTGGTGACTGATGCCCAGAGGGGGGCCGTCGAGTCCGAAAGAGAGCTCTTGAGGCGGAGAAAAGAGTTGCCGAGGCCGTAGAGGATTTTAGAAAGTCTAAAGCCTTTGATAAGGAGCTAGCCGAGTCATCGGCGTTTGCTTATAACGCCGGCTTCCAAGACTGCAAGGACAAGATCCAGGAACTCTACGACCTAAAGGACATTGAAGGGCTGAAGCCTGATGACGTCCCTGAGGACGATGACCTGGCCCCGGATGACCTTTAATAGCTTTAGTTTTTCTTTCTTTTTGTATTGATCTATGCCTGACTCAAGTCGGCAACTTTGTAACCTTTTAGCCATCAATGAATGTTTTAATCCTTATTTCGCGCCTTTGGTTATAATTAGCTTTAGTTGTGCAAGCTGTCGTAATCACCAACCAACGGTGCCTAGTCAAATAGGTTACGCGAAATGTGATTATGAGCCGAAACATTGTCCCAGGTACCAACACAGGGAGCCAACTTTTGGTGATGATGCAGGGAACCGGTCTTTAATGTGCCGACACGAAGCCTGTCTTTAATTGCCAGAGCAGAACCGGTCTTTGACTGTCGGAGTGGATCCGGTCTTTGGTGCCGACGCTGGTGCCGGTCTTTAGTGCCGACGCTGGACGCCGTTCTTTAGTACCGACGCTGGAGGTCAGTCTTTACTGTCGACGCTGGACGCCAGTCTTTAGTGCCGACGCTAGAGGTCGGTCTTTATAGACGACGCTGGACGCCGGTCTTTAATGTACCGATACGGAGCCGGTCTTTCGTTTGCCGGTGCAGAACCGGTCTTTGATTGCCAGAGTGGAACCGGTCTTTGGTGCCGATGCGGAGTCGGTCTTTAGTGTGCCGACGCGGAGCCGATCTTTGTTGTGCCGGCGCGGAGCCGGTCTTTGGTGCCAACGCGGAGTTGGTCTTTGGTGCCAAATGGAGTTGGTCTTTAGTGTGCCGATGCGGAGCCGGTCTTTAATGTACCGACGCGGAGCCGGTCTTTGGTGCCAACGCGGAGTTAGTCTTTAGTGTGCCGACGCGGAGCCAGTCTTTAATGTGCCGACGCGGAGCCGGTCTTTGGTGCCAACGCGGAGTTGGTCTTTGGTGCCAACGCAGAGTTGGTCTTTAGTGCCAACGCGGAGTTGGTCTTTAGTTGCAACGCGGAATTGGTCTTTGGTGCCAATGCGGAGTTGGTCTTTAGTGTGCCGACGCAGAGCCGGTCTTTAATGTGCCGATGCGGAGCCGGTCTTTGTTGTGCCGGTGCGGAGCCGGTCTTTACTGCTGATGCTGGATGCCGGTCTTTAGTGTCGGTGCTAGAGGTCGGTCTTTATAGCCGACGTTGGACGCCGGTCTTTAATGTGCCGACACGGAGCCGGTCTTTAATTGCCGGTGCGGAACCGGTCTTTGGTGCCGACGCGGAGTTAGTCTTTAGTGTGCCGGCGCGGAGCCAGTCTTTGTTGTGCCGGCACGGAGCCGGTCTTTGGTGCCAACGCGGAGTTGGTCTTTGGTGCCAACGCGGAGTTGCTCTTTGGTGCCGGTGCGGAACCGGTCTTTGTTGCCGAACGTACTCATCCGAAAATAAGTGAACATGTTGAACATTCATTTATCAAATAGATTCAAATTAATGACGATAGAGCATTCTATTGATAATACCGGCGTAAGTTGTCGGCGTTCCAAGTGCGAGGGAGCGGTTTCCCGTCTAGCTCTTCAACTTTGTAAGCCCTGTGGTGAAGTACCTCCTTGACACGGTATGGTCCTTCCCATCTTGGTGCCAGCTTGCCCTCCTCTGTCGGCTTTGATACTTTAGCTCTTTGCAGAACAAGGTCTCTAGGACGGAATGTCTTGGGTCACACCCGAGCATTGTAGTACTTGCCCGCTCGCTGATGGAACGCTGCCATGCAGAGCTGTGCTTGGTCTCGCAATTCTTTCACCAAATCCAGATCGGCCCTCAGCTGGTTTGAGTTGCTTTCTTCATGGTATAATTTCATCCGGAAACTAGGAACTCCTATTTCCACCGGGATGACCGCCTCGGTCCCAAAGACCAGGCTGAAAGGGGTTTCCCCAGTAGGTGCTTGCGGCGTCGTGTGGTAGGCCCACAGTACACTGGAGAGTTCCTCCACCCAGCGTCCTTTGCAACTATCTAGCCGAGCCCTAAGTCCTTGGAGGATGATGCGATTGGTCACCTCGGCTGCGCTGTTAGTTTGGGGGTGCCCTACTGAGGTGAATCGATGATGGATGCCTAGGCCATCGTAGAATTTCCGGAAGGCCGTGTTGTCAAACTATCGGTCGTTGTCTGTAACGAGGGTGTGCGGTAGCCCGAATCGGCACACCATAGACTTCCAGAAGAAAGTCCTTATTTTGGCCTCCGTGATCTTAGCAAGAGCTTCCGCCTCGATCCACTTGATGAAATGGTCAACGACCACCACTAGGAACTTGCGTTGTTCGGAGGCAGAAGGGAACGGTCCCAGGATGTCCATGCCCCATTGTGCGAAGGGCCATGGTACAGCCAGAGGGGTCAGCTGGGACACCGGCTGATGTTGGATGTTGGCATGACGCTGGCAGCTGTCGCACCTCTTGATGAGTTCGGATGCATCCTCCTTCATTGTCAGCTAGTAATACCCATGCCGTAGGGCTTTATATGCAAGAGCCTTGCCCCCCAGATGGCTTCCACATATACCTTCATGTATCTCCCGCAGAATATAATTGGCTTCGGTGGGACCGACACACCTGAGGACTGGGTATGAGAACGACCTCCGGTAGAGCTTTCCCTCCATAATGAAAAACTTTGGGGCCCGTCTTTTAAGTTTCCTAGCTTTGGCAGGGTCTTCTGGGAGGGTACCCTCAGTAAAGTACCGGACATAGGCGTCCATCCAGGAAGGCTCATGCTCCACTGGTAAAGTTTCTCTTGATACGTCAATACTCGGGGCTTCTAAGTGCTTCACATAAGCTTTTCCCAACATCCCATCAGCTGAGGTGGCAAGACGGGATAAGGCATCAGCTCTAGCATTCTCCTGTCGAGGAATGTAGCTGACGCTGAAGTGAGTCAAGGGGGAAACCAGCGAGTGCACCATATTTAAGTAGCAGGCCATGATGGGATCCCTTGCCTCGTATTCCCTTGTAATTTGGCCAGCAACCAGTTGGGAGTCGATGAATGCCCTAAGGCGTTTCACCCCAAGCTCTCAAGCTAATCTCACACCGGATAGCAAAGCTTCATATTCTGCCTGATTATTAGTGGCTGGAAAGAGGAAGCGAAGTGCACACTCGGTCACAACCCCATCCGAGTTGGCCAAGATGAGGCCTGCTTCGCTCCCTTGAGAATTCGACGCCCTGTCCACATGAAGGACCCATCATCATCACTGGTTCCGAGGGGCTGAGTGTCCGTAGGAGGTTCTTTAGGTTGCTCCTTTCCCCAAGTACATTCGACCAAAAAATCTGCCAAGACTTGAGACTTCATGGCCGAACGGGGGAGAAAAGATAGGTCGAACTCCCCAAGCTTGGGGCCCACCTCGCCAGCCGACCGGAAGTATCCGGGCGAGCAAGAACTGTCTTCAGAGGTTGGTCTGTGATCACCACGATCGGGTGGGCTTGGAAGTACGGCTGCAGACGCTGGGCAGACACGATCAATGCAAAGATGATCTTTTCCATATTTGAATATCGGGTCTCTGCGTCGTGAAGCACCTTACTTGTTAGTATACTGGCCTTTGCGTGCCATTGGTGTCCACGCGGACCAGCACAGAGCTAGTAGCTTCAGGAGAGGCCGTAAGGTATAGAAGGAGTTCTTCTCCACCCGTCGGCTTGGCTAGCAGTGACGGGGTAGATAAGAATTTCTTTAACCCTTCGAACGCCTCCTGGCATTCTTTTATCCATTCAAACTCATTGACTCTGCGAAGCGCCTTGAAGAAAGGTAGGCACCTTTCAGCGGACTTGGCAGGAAGCGGCTTAAGGCGGCCACCCTTCCTGTCAGGCGCTATATTTCCTTCTTATTGGCAGGAGGCCTCATGTCCAAGATGGCTTGGACTTTGTCCGGGTTTGCTTCGATCCCCCTCCGGGTTACCATGAAGCCCAAGAACTTTCTGGCTATCACCCCGAATGCACACTTACGAGGGTTCAGCTTCATTTGGTACCGATGAAGGTTGTCAAAAGTTTCCGTTAGGTCCGCGATGTGGTCAGTGGCGTGATCAGTAGGCGGTGGTTTCTTACTGGTGTTCTTATCAACTTTCCTCCTGGAAGAATCCGCCTCGTCGGCACGGATATACTTTTGTGCTCGGCTCAGAAGCTCAGCATAGGAACTCGGAGGCTTCTTATCCAGGGAATAAGCGAACCTGGATGGGCGAAGTCCTCGTTTCAGGGCCAAAGTGGCTACGGAGTCTTCCAGGTTGTACACCTCCAACGCTGCTTCCTTAAATCGAGCGACGAAATCCTTCAAGGTCTCGCCACTCCTCTGCTGGACAGCAAAGAGGCTATCTGCCACTCGTGGGATCTTTCGACAGGCATCAAAGTGGGCCAGGAAAGATCGCTCGAGTTATCGAAATGAGTTGATGCTGCATGGGGGCAAGCGGGAGTACCACGCGCGTGCCGCCTTGCGGAGAGTGGCCGGAAAGGCGATGCATAAAAGGGAGTCTGTCGCTTCCTGGACCTGCATAAGGACCTTGTAGCTTTCCAGGTGGTCTAGAGGGTCCGTCGTCCCATCATATAGATCCAGTTGGGGGAGACGGAACCGAGGCGGGACCGGTTCCTTCATGATATGCCGGGAAAGCGGGGGGTGATGCTCATAATCCGTCCCGTGAGGATCGGTGATTCGGCGGCTGAGCTCGTCCAACCGTCGATGATACTCGTCGAGCCTTTGCTCGGCCCGACGGGTGGTTTTCCGGAGAGTGCCATCTTGGGATGAATCGGAAGAAGGATCTGAAGAAGATCGCCGGCGCGGAGAACGCGCCTGCTTAGACTCTCTTTCCTCCAGTCGGTGGTGGGAACGACCGGAGTGGCAAGAGGGGGACCGCCATCGCTTCGAGGTCCCTCGGTGATGAGGTTCGGGGGGTGAGTGGCGGGAGACCTCAGGTGGGGTCCCACCTTGGTGAGACTGGACTGTTCCCCGCACCCCTTCGTCAAGCGTAGGGGGCTGAGTTGCAGCAGCCAAATAATGCTCTTGCAACCCCCGGACCATTGTCGTCAGATCCTGGACCTGGTGGGCCAGAACCTCGAGCCGGTCAGGTTGGCTTATCTGCGCAGGGGGCGGAACATGGAGATTGGCCTCCGAATGCTCAGCCCGTGGAATGCGCCCGGCTGCTTGACTGGAGGAAGCCTCCTGTGCTCGCGTAGTCACCATCATTTCCCTCGTAAAATTGGTGGGGTCACAGGGAGAACTTTCGTCTTCCTCCCGTGTGAACTGGTGCCCCCTTCCTGGCGCGCCAATCTGTTGCTGCCAACTCACTTACGATGAACGTCGGGTAGGCTAAGATCCTCGTGAGCGTAGAGAGGTCGCCGTCTTCCTTCTAGAGCCTGCAAAAAGTCCCGGACCGGTGATTCCGGTGGGAACCCTCTGACTCCCAAGTCAGTGGGTTGTAGAACAGGGATATATCTGAGTAGAGTTTTAAAAGAGAGAGCGAGAGAGAGAGAGAGTCCCCTCGCATTGAGCTCGGGTCCTCTTTTTATACCTGTCTGGGGTTCCGCTTACCTCGTTCTGTTGGAACCGTCGAATCTTCCCTGTTGGGATAAGTTTCACCGAACGGCAAGTTGTTAAGATGTCGCTGGATGAGGGCCGCTTATAGCGGTAACTGCTGAACGAGCTAACACTTGCTCGTGATTTCAGCGAGCGAGGTGCATGGCAATAGACCTTGAATCACGGGATCTGTTGTATGAGACTGGTCATTGTGCATGCGAAAAGCACTGGAGGCCGATGCTGGAGGCCGGAGCCAAAGCCCAGCGCTGGAGGCCGTCGCTGGATGCCGGCGATGGAGGCCGGAGCCAAAGTCCAGCGCTGGAGGCCATCGCTGGATGCCGGCGCTGGAGGCCGGAGCCAAAGTCTCAGTGTTGGAGGCCGACGCTGAAGGCCGATGCTGGAGGTCGGTGCTGGAGGCCAGCGCTGGAGGCCGACGCTGGAGGTCGGCTCTGGGGCTAGCGCTGGAGGCCGGCAATGGAGGCCGGTGCTGGAGGCCGACACTAGAGGTCGGCGCTGGAGGTCTCTGGGTTTTGCTGTCACATCATTGTTTTCGAAAATCGTGCAAAAGATAATACTACCCAGAGGAAACGGCCAGCCGTATCAATGATGTTGAAGTCCCTGCAGAGGCCATTGGGAATTAATATATAGGTGCTTCGAATCTCAACAGCGATGCCAACACATGCGCCATAAAGGATGTAGCAGGTGCTACTGCACACTACTGCAAAGCACCCAGCCTCGAACATCAACTCCTCAGCCTAGAGAAATCCTTGGCTATCACACCAAACTGCCATGAATTTGTTCCGGGCATTGATAAACTTGTAGGATAGGCTGCTTAAGTCGATGTACGGGTTGTTGTAGTTAGTAATAATAGTCACCTTCTTTGCTGCAGCAGTCGTAGGCCACGTATTGGTTGACGACCAACAAACCCTAGGAGAGCTCGATCATTAGAACATCGTTGTTGTCGATCATCACTGAGGAAGGGTACAGGTGGGATGAAGTTCTCGTTGCATGTGATGTCAAAGCCTTTGATGAAGCAGCCCTCATCACTGCCAAAGGGGTAATTGATAAGGAATACAACAAATATTCCTCTAATATGATCGCTATTAGTACGGCCAAGCATGCTGTTGCGATAAAATCAATAAAAAATACAGAATAATAATAGAAACCAAAATCTAAAAGAAAACAACGAGAGACGAGGATTTTATGTGATTCATCCAAACTGGGCTACGTCCACAGCGGCACAGGATCTGCAAGGCTTCACTAAGAGTTGAATCAGGTACAAGCCCTCAAAAACTCTCTCTCTCAGAAACTTTTGTGATCTCATAATTTTTTCTCTCTCTGCAGCACACAAAGGTCCTCACCGAGCCTCCAATTTATTTTACACGTTTGTAACTCCTACACGAGATTTTTGTGGCTAGCGGTTGCAGCTGAGATGACACCTCAAATCCTCCTCCAAAAGCTTCCTACGGTGAACTTTGGAAAATGGCCAAAACATCCTCAACCAACTCCCCAAAATCTATCCAAATCTTATGTTTATTAGTTTTGGATAATGACAATAACCATCCTCAACTAACTCCCCAAAATCTATCCAAATCTCATGTTTATTACTTTTGGATAATGACTGATTTGCCAACTCCTTCGAGAACTCTGATTTGGAGCTTCCTCTTGATGAAATTAATCTCCATCCATAACAATCTCCCACTTGGAGATTAATGACATCACTCTTAGATCTACCTTCTTTCTCTGTGCCGCGCTCTCTTGATCTATCTCTTGGAAAGCTTCACCAAGTTGTAACAGAGACTCAACTTGTCTCTGCTCACAACCTTAGTGAACATATCTGTAGGGTTTTTAGCTCCATCAATTTTCTCCAGCTTCAACTGCTCCTCATCCAATGCATTATGTATGAAATGATACCTAAGCTAAATGTGCTTGGTTCTTGCATGAAATGCTGGATTCCTTGCCAAGTGAACTGCGCTATGGCTGTCGCTCCATAATGTATTACACTTGTGCTCCTTGCCGAGCTCCTCCATCAACCTCTGTAACCAGATCATCTCTTTACTAGCTTCAGTAATCGCCACATACTCAGCTTCTGTAGTTGACAATGCCACTATCTTCTGCAACTGAGATACCCAGCTCACTGCTGTATCACCGACAGTGAAAACATAACCAGTGGTGCTCCTCCCACTGTCTCTGTCACCAGAGTGATCGGCATCTATAAATCTCTGTACTTGAAGACTATCACCTCCATAGCACAAACTGTAAGTTGATGTACCCCTGAGATATCTTAAGATCCACTTCACTGCATTCCAGTGCTCCTTACCTGGATTCTGTATGTACCTGCTGACTGCTCCTACTGCTTGTGCGATATCTGGTCTTATGTAAACCATTGCGTACATTAGACTTCCTACGGCTGAGGCATATGGAACTCTAATTATCTCATCCCTTGCCTTCTGAGTTGTTGGACACAATTGCTTGCTGAACTTGAAGTGTGCTGCCAAAGGTATTGACACTGCCTTTGCATTCTCCATATGGAACCTCTTCAGTACCTTCTCTACATAGTCCTCCTGAGATAGCCACAGCTTCCGTTGCTTCCTATCTCTGTTGATCCTCATGCCAAGAATTTGCTTCGCCTCTTCCAAATCCTTCATTGAGAACTTCTTTGCCATCAGTTTTTTGAGCTCTTCTATCTTCCTCGTACTGGAACCTGCTACAAGCATATCATCCATATACAAGGATAAAATAATAAACTCATTTGTAATGTACCTCTAAAAGTACACACAATGATCTGACTGGCATATGGTGTAGACTTTTTCTAGTATGAAATTGTCAAACTTGAGGTACCATTACCGCGGAGCCTGCTTCAGACCATATAAACTTTTCTTCAATCTGCAGACTATGTCATCCTTTCCCCTGACCTGGAAACCTTCTGGCTGGTGCATGTACAGCTCCTCTCCAAATATCCATGAAGAAATGATGTCTTCACATCTAACTGCTCTAGATGAAGATCCTCCACTGCTACCATGCTTAGAATCACCCTGATAGATGTCATCTTGACTACTAGGAAAAAGATCTTCTGGAAGTCAATTCCCTCTTTCTGTGCATAACACTTGACAACTAACCTTGCCTTGTATCTCTTGGTACCATCGATCTCATTCTTCATCTGTACACCCATTTGTTGAACAGAGCTTTCTTGCCAGCGGGTAGCTTCACAAGATCCCAAGTCTTGTTTTGCTTTAAAGAGTCCATCTCCTCTTTCATAGCCAACTCCCACTTGACCTTAGCTTCATCCTGCATGGCTTCAACAAAATATTCTGGCTCTCTAGAATCTTGTACAAAACATAATCATTAGCAGAATACCTCTGTGATGGCATGGTAACCCTCGTGGTCCTCCTCAACTGTGGGGACACCGGCTGAGGTACCGATGTATGCATGTGGCTGTCTGTTCCAACCACATCTTCCTCCTCCACATCCTCGGAGTTTTCATCTTCAGTTTGCACTCAAGGAATTTCTCCATCTCTGACATGATCGAGTTCTATAAACTCCTGTTTCTTTTCTTCCACTGCATCCTTCCTATCTTTGTAAGTATGCTCTTCATCAAATACCACATTCCTGCTTCGAATGATCTTATTGTTCTGGAAATCCCAGAGCTTGTAGCCATACTCATCGCCACCGTATCCAATGAAAACACACTTTGTAGACTTGGAGTCTAACTAACTCCGCTTCTCTTTCTCAATCAGAGAATAAGCAATGCAGCCAAATACTTTAAGAAAAGAAAGTTTTACCTGTTTTTCTATCCAAACGTCCTCTGGAATCCCACCATCCAATGCACTGGATGGACTCCTGTTGATCAAATACACTGCGGTGTACAGTGCTGCCACCCAAAAATATGTAAGTAGACCTGAGTCAAACCTCTACTCCTCTCTCTCTCAAGAATGGTCCTGTTCATTCTTTCTGCCACACCATTCTGCTCTGGTGTCCCTAGGATGGTCTTGATCCTTCTGATTCCATGCTCTATACAGTAGACATCAAACTCTCTACTGCAGTATTCACCACTATTATCTGTCTTGAGACACTTGAGACTTGCTCCAGTATGGCTTTCACACATGACTCTCCATCTCTTGAAGATGCCAAAGACCTCATACTTTTCCTTCATAGCAAACACCCAAACTTTCCTACTGAAATCATTTATAAACGTGACAAAATACTTATTGCCCGCATATGATGCCACTGGTGCTGGACCCCAGACATCTGAATGAACCAACTCCAGCCTTTCAGTCTTCTTCTGAGTTCTTGCTAACTGAAAACTCACTATTTTCTGCTTACCATAGATACACCCTTCACAAAACTCTAGATTCACCTTCTTTAGCCCAGATAGAAGCTCTCTCCTGTGTAGAATATTCAAGTTCTTCTCACTAAGATGACCGAGCCTCCTGTGCCATAATGTAGTTACTATACCCGTGTCTCCTGCTGCCACTGAAACTGAACTCTCACTGTCTGCCAAGAAGTAGAGAGTGCCTTTCCACTTTCCTTTGACAACAACCATAGACCCTTCAGTAATTTTTCACTGAGAATTACCAAAAACGGCTACATAACCCTCAACATCAAGCTGACTGATAGAAATTAGGTTTTTCTTTAACTCTGGGATGTATCTGACTTGTGCAAGTCTCAATTCTCCGCCTGTCACTAGCTTCAGTACAATTGTTCATCTACCAATAATTCTGCACTGTTGTCATTGCCAATTGTGACATGACCAAAATCTCCTTGGATAAAATTTGAAAATAGGTGTCTCTTTGAGCTGCAATGGTAAGAAGCCCCTGAGTCTACAAACCATAGATCTGAGTTTGCCCTATCGCCGGCTGACATGCACACATCCTCAAAATTCCGCTCAATAGTACTCACAACATTTGCTTCCTGACCTTCTATCTTGCTCTCTGCACCTTTTTCCTTCTTCTTACCCCAACAATCCTTGCTCATGTGACCTTTCTTCCCGTAGTTCCAACATTTCATGGGAAATTTCCCTTTGGACTTTCCTCTGCTCTTGGACCGGCCTTTCTCTGACTTCTTCCTCTCCTGTGATCTTCCTATGGTATCCACCATGAGTGCAGTACTTGTAGAAGTCCCACCCATAGCCTTTCTTCTCATCTCATCATTCAATATACAACTAACTGTATCATTGAATGTAAGAATACCTGATACCGAGTTGCTGACTGTCATCACAAGATTATCCCAACTCTCTAGCAAGGAACATAAGAAAAGAAGCGCCCTGAATGAATCATCAAAAACCACAAAGACCGACTCCAATTGATTAATCATCGAGTTAAACTCGTTCAGATGCTCCGTTATTGAACTATTCTCAGTCATCTTCAAATTGAAGAGCTTTTTCATGAGAAATATCTTGTTTGAGGTGGAAGGTTTTTCATACAGCTTTGTTAAAGCGGTCATCATATCCACGGTGGTCTTTTCCTTTGCAATATTATACGCCACTTGAGGTGTCAATGACAATCTAATCGTGGCCAAGGCTTTCCTATCCAGAATAATTCAATCTGAGTCACTCATTGAATCCGGCTTCTTTCCCTCTAATGGAAGGTAAAGATCCTTCTGATATAGGTAGTCCTTAATTTGCATCTTCCACTATCCAAAATTGTGACCATTAAATTTCTCGATTTTGATCTTGTCTTCTGCCATCTCTTTGTTGATTTGTCCAACCATAATAATATGAAGAAAACCAGGCTCTGATACCAATTTGGTAGGAATACAACAAATATTCCTCTAATATGATCGCTATTAGTACAGCCAAGCACGCAGTTGCGATAAAATCAATAAAAAACACTAAATAATAATAGGAACCAAAATCTAAAAGAAAACAGTGAGAGACGAGGATTTTACGTGGTTCTCCCAAACTGGGCTACGTCCACGGCAGCACAGGATCTGCAAGGCTTCACTAAGAGTTGAATCAGGTACAAGCCCTCAAAAACTCTCTCAGAAACTCTTGTGATCTCACAATTTTTTTTTCTCTCTCTGCAGCATACAGAGGTCCTCACCGAGCCTCCAATTTATTTCACACGTTTGTAACTCCCACACGAGATTTTTGTGGCTAGTGGTTGCAGCTGAGATGACGCCTCAAATCCTCCTCCAAAAGCTCCCTACGGTGACTTTGGATAATGACCAAAACATCCTCAACTAACTCCCCAAAATCTATCCAAATCTTATGTTTGTTACTTTTGGATAATGACAAGAACTATCCTCAACTAACTCCCCAAAATCTATCCAAATCTCATGTTTATTACTTTTGGATAATGACTGATTTGCCAACTTCTTCGTGAACTCTGATTTGGGGCTTCCTCTTAATGTAATAAGGAATGGTGACATCCTCACGCCTAGCTCCGCAGCCAGGCAAGGCATCTAAATATACCTTTAGCATGCAAGTCCAACACTCGTATAAAGATGGGTATGCAGAAGAGGGACTGTAAAGTCTGCTCCTCCCATTGATTTCTTCATTCAGTTTCCATGCACCCTCTTGTAGAGATTAAATAGAAAAATGCAACAGCCAAAATTTAAAAAATATATATCATTAAGTTGCTTGAATCTGTTTAATCAACCACAATGCTTCTAAATATTCTTGCATAAATGCATAACACTATTATAAAGACACTAAATTGCATGTATTACTCGTTTTTACTGGTTGTTGACGTTCCTTTAACTGGGACAACATTCTTTTATTGTTAAAAACGTTAACCATATACTAGACAGGGTATTGCTATGGTGAAAAGGATAATAATAATAATAATAATAATAATAATAATCAAGTAAGACAGGAAAAGGTTCTGCTTTGACACTATACAATCCAGTGATGAAATAACTCAGTAAACATTTAACTTTTATAGCATGACCTAGCCGGTCAAGGGAAACAATCATCTCATGATGTTGAGTGGCACCACAATTTGTGTTGTAGAATCCCCTGCACCAAATGTAGCATCAGCTTTGGAGAATTTGGTTTCATCAAGCAAGCTTTCACCTTCCTCATTGTTCTCTCTAATCCAAGGATGCATCTCCATCCTCCTCAGCCCTTCCAACTCCATTGCAATTTCTTTCATTGTCGGTCTTTCTTCACCCGTCAATCTGAGACATCTCTTGGCAAGCTCGGCAACTGCTACAAGCAACTCTTGTGATCCTTCATCAATCACTCTGTCCTCCAAAATCTCGAAAAGTCTATTCTCCTTCAAGCAAGACAAAAAATGCAAGGCTAGACTTCGTTTCTCAGCAGACTTATTCACTATGATGGGGCTTTTGCCTGTCAAAAGCTCGACTAAAACCACCCCAAAGCTATAGACGTCACTTTTATCAGTGAATTGGGAAGTGTGCAAGTACTCAGGATCCAAGTACCCTAGAGTCCCTCTTACTAATGAAGTTAGACCATTTCGATCGAATGGAACAAATCTTGAGGCCCCAAAATCAGAGACTTTAGCAGTGAGATTATCGTCTAGCAGTATGTTCATGGACTTCACATCCCTATGAATGATGGGCATGGAAGCAGCAGAATGCAAGTAGGCTAAAGCCCCTGCTGTTTCTGCTGCGATCCTTAGTCGATTTGCCAAGGATAAAGATGATCTGTGACTGTCATCATGGATGTGGTGCGAAAGGGTTCTATTAGACACAAATTCATAAACTAGCATAGGGACTCTAGTCTCTAAACAACATCCCAAGAGCTTCACAACATTTCTATGATTGATGTGGGAAAGAATGATCACCTCATTTATAAACTGCTCGATCTCGCTTTGATTCCCATCTTCTGTTATCTTAGATTTCTTAATGGCAACCACACTCTTGTCCGAGAGGATTCCCCTGTAAACTGTACCAGATCCTCCTTGACCAAGAATTCGATTCTCATCATAGTTGTTGGTTGCCCTTTCGAGCTCCTCCGCTGAAAATAATTTTGTTGCGTGGCTCATGCACTCCATTGAAGAAGACTGTTGTTGCAACAAATAACCTCCATTTTGTTGGAAGAATTTCTCTTTGAGCACAATGAGCTTGTTTTTCTTGTAAACCCAAAATAGCCAGGAACTTGTGACAATTAGTAGAAAGAGGCTAAATCCCACGCCTGCAGCAAATGGCCAAGAGAGAAGTTGAAGCCAGTACGTTTAAAAGGCTTTAGTGTTAACTTGCTGGAAATGGTAAATAAATAGAGGCGACTCCATGCGAAGCTTTCGTCGGTTTGAGGGATGAGAGTTTCATAATCTCCCCCCTCCAATTAAAAGTTGGTTTGAGATATATAACGAAGAAGATTACAAAACGCTCCATGGGAGTCTGTGGCGCAGAGATTGCCCCACAAATCAAAAGTATTTTTTTATTTTATTTTTAATTTTTTTGTGGGAGGGGACAAACGAGACTAGCTAATTAAAACTGGTCAACTATTAGCTAAGTTACGTGTCTACGTACTAAGGAGTTTGATCAACTACTCGATCGACGACATAAATGGAACCCTGACTTGCTATGCGTCTAACGGTGACTCTTTAGATTGTTCTCTGGGTCTTTGAAACGACAACAATGGCAGCAAACGGGCAAAGAATAATTGTCACATTACCTAGAATTACAAACAGGAGCATCTTCATAGATTTGCATCCGCTTCCATCGACTTTTCCATCACCATACGTGCCCCGCGGACAAGAACAACGATAGCTCCCTGGTGTGTTGATGCAAATTCTGGTGCAAGGGTTGTTGGGTGCCGCAACATCACATTCCTTGATATCTATCGTACGTATATGCCATCAAGAAAAAAAAAATATATATTTCATTTAAAATATAATAATAATAACATTTTTTTTGAAAAAAAATAAAAAATAAAAAATAAAAAATGCATGGAATGAGAAAAAATGGACTAATTAATTACCTTGGCAGCCTCCTTGTAGATAAGGGTTGCCTTGAAACCCTTTGGAGCAATTGCAGCGATATCCAGGGCCATTAGTGGAGTTCAAGCAGATACTATTGTCGGACTTGCATGCGAAACTTGTGAAGTTACTTTGAGCTTCCTCACAGGTCTGGTTCCCTATGGCCCAGTCCAGCGTCACAGGAACGTCCGTCATATTGGCAAGAGAGGAGAAGCTATCGAGGCTGAAGTTGAACCACCCTTGGGTATCTGTCAAGAAAGCATAGCTGCAAGGATTGAAGCCCCAACAATTTGGTATGGTTGAAAAAACTATAGATGACGACATCGAAGGTGAGGAGGCCTTCGGGAATGGGCGCCTCGCAGCAGCCTATGCCAGAGCATGTGCCATTGGGGATATGGCGGGTGCTGTTGCACGCAGTCAAGCACCCGCTCAAGAAATCCGATTGGTCATTGTA
Source organism: Calamus simplicifolius (assembly GCA_900491605.1). Classification (NCBI taxonomy): domain Eukaryota; kingdom Viridiplantae; phylum Streptophyta; class Magnoliopsida; order Arecales; family Arecaceae; genus Calamus; species Calamus simplicifolius. The sequence goes on from UESW01003856.1 coordinate 487,532, forward strand.
GATGTACCCTCGGGTGTCGCACCCGACGGCGAAGAACTTGTCGCGGGAGTCGGAGAACCTGAAGGGCATAGAGGTTAGGTTGATGGATGGGTTGTTCCAGTTTGTGTTGTTGCCATCGTTATCGTAGCAGTCATAGGCCATGTATTGGTTGACGACCACCAGACCCTGGGAGAGCTGGATCTCCACAACGTCGACGTTGGTCTCACTGAGAAAGGGCTTGGGAGGGCTGAAGGATGCATTGCAAGTGATGTTGAAGCCTTCTTCGAGGGAGCAGCCTTCACCGATGCCAAAAGGGTAGGGGATGGTCACATTTCCACATATATCTTTGCAGCCAGGCAAAGCATTCGGCTGTGCGGCCGATGCCGCCACCATGGCTGCAGACAAGCCTAAGGTCAGGAGAAGAAGAAACAATACTGGCAGCAGCATATTAATTTTCTTGTCTACTTCACAAAGGACTTGTCTACTTTACAAGCCTGTTAATTAGCGAAGAGATCAGCTAGCTTCTTTTAAAGACATTCCAAGACTACTTATTCCAAGTCGTCCCGAGACTATTACCTAGTCTTTTTTTTTTTTTTTTCCTGTTGTTTGAAAAGTTCGATTAGTTGGAAAGAGACAGAAAGCTACAAAAATATTAAATGATGGCATAATAGTTGCTTAAATATAGTTAAACTTATATGACCGACAAGCCTAAGGAGAAGATCGATCAAGAAGCGATACCGGCAGAGGCATATTTTCTTCTCTTCTTCACAAAGGACTTTAATTACCAGCCTGTTAATTAGCAAAGAGTACACCGCTCCTTTTAAATACATTCAAAGACTAATTCCAGGTCGTCGCCCGAGTCGTCCCGCGCGCGTCTATTACTGCGTCTTTTTCTTCAGTTTTTTCGAAAACTTAAATTGGTTGGCCGGAGAGAGATAGGAAGTTGAAAAATATTAAAATTGGACCGGATATTTGTCACGCCCCAAATCCATCATCTGATTCGGTCACGTAACACGGCCGCATGAGCCCTAAGGCAAGCCCTAAAGACCATGCAAGGCCTGATAATATCAATCCACACTATATTCCATAAAAATTTTATTATTTAAAGAAATAGAAATTATCACAAATTAAAAGTAAACTGGGTAAACATCCACTATTGTCATAAACATAAGTTCATTGTTTTTCCTACAATCTTTAGAAAAATTTATTAAAATAGAATTTATATCTATCTAACTAATTTCAATAACTGCAACATCGCTCCATCCCATCTCCTATCAAATTAATCACCTCAACATGAAAAAAAAAAATTCAACAGATATAATGAGCTCAACAGCCCTGTAAGAATCCCCTATATAAAATTTACCTTCTTATATAGCAATTAAATGGATAACCTTTATGGTATAAATACATGATTAAGAAAATTTCAAATCATCAAACCAATAAATGTAGATGCCATCATGCAATCATGTAATACATATCTAATGACTTCAGACTTTACCAGTCATACATTGGATCCAAATCCACCTGGTTTTCAGCTCTAGACTACCATAACCACGTTCCAGCCCGCGGCGGGGCAACTATCACACTCCAGCCTGTGACGGGCAACACTACCATATTTTCAGCCTGTGGCGGGCCCACGTTGTCACACTTCAGCCTGGGACTGGCAACACTGCCACATTTCTAGCCTATGGCAAGGCTCTCACATGGCCAGCCTAGAGCATCAACCATCATGCACTCATGCATCACAACCAACACATGGCATGCATATCAATGCATCACAACTCAACCATGATAATAAAATTTTTATAAATCATAATTAGGCAATATTCATCAACCAAACCAAACCAAGAATCAAAAAATAGCACGAAATCCATAATTCATCCAACGTAAATCATCAAAAACCAATAATTATTATTTATATAATAGTGATAAAAATTATGTAGGAGAATTCTTACTTCACAATTCAGCTAACAACCCCTCACTGACGACTCGAATTTAACTCCTCCCTGTCACGCTGGTTGTCACGCTGGTTGTCCCCTTCAGCTGATACAATTCATATATTTTATTTAATTGACAGAAATAAACTTTAATAAAATAAAATAAAATAAAATAAAAATTAATTTTTCTTCTAGAACCCATCATTGGGTCTGTACCGCAATCCGAGCACTCACCCTTCTCCTCTCCTGTATATATACTATATATTATAATCCCCTCACTGCATTTATTACCTGTGCCTAATTTCTTTCCATCTTTAATGATCTACTAAAAAAAACTTACCTCTCTTTCCTAGCGTCTAATGATATCTTGACGATGGAGGGCTTTGCTTCTCCACTTTTTTCTCCTCTTCTTCTTCTCTCTCTCTTCTCTCTCTCTCTCTCTCTCTTTTTTTCCTTGGCGGCGCTATGAAAACTTAAGCCGCCCGTCCCCTTTTATTTCCCATGTTACCAGGCTGGCGTAGGGGAGGAGGGATTCCCTCCCCTGTTTTCACGCGTATTCCACGTGTTTAATTGGATTTCCCCTAATTTCATGCGCATTCCATGCATTTAACGAAATTTTCCCTGATTTCACGCGTATTCCACGCACGTGTTTAATGGGATTTTCATGGGCCTTACATTCTCCCCCCCTTAAAATAAATTTTGTCCTCGAAATTTTTCTTACCCGATACATCAAAGAGTTGGGGATGCTTGTCTTTTACTTCTGACTCCAATTCCCAAGTGGCCTCCCTCTCTGAGTGGTTACTCCATTGTATCTTCACATAACGTATAGTACGACGACGTAAAATCTGATGCTTTCTATCCACAATCCGCACTGGATATTCATTATAAGTCAAGTCCTCTTGAAGATGCAATGGCTCATGCTCTACCACATGATTTGGATCTGGAACATATTTCTTTAACATTGACACATGAAAGACATTGTGCACATTTGACAGAGTTGGTGGTAATGCTAGTCGATATGCCACCTCTCCAACTGTGTCTAAAATCTCAAATGGATCAATGTATCGGAAACTCAGTTTACCCCGAAGTCCAAATCTCATCACACCCTTGCTAGGAGAAACCTTCAAGAACACATGATCACCGATTTAAAATTCTAGCTTCCTTCTTCTGTTGTCAGCATAACTCTTCTATCTGCTCTGAGCTGTGCGAAGACGTTCTCAAATTATTTGTATTTTCTCCATAGCTTGTTGCACTAACTCGGGTCCCAAAAATTTTCGCTCACCAACATCATCCCAACAAATTGGAGACCGGCATTTTCTTCCATATAGTGCTTCATAATGAGCCATTTGGATACTTGCTTGATAACTATTATTATAAGCAAACTAAATCAAGGCCAGATAACTATCCCATGCATCACCCAAATCTAAAACACAAGCTCTTAGCATATCCTCCAAGATCTGTATAGTCCGCTCTGATTGTCAATCCGTTTGTGGGTGAAAAGTAGTACTAAAGCTCAACTTGGTGCCAAGTGCTTTATGAAGACCTTTCCAAAACTGGGATACAAACCTACTATCCCGATCAGATACAATAGTCACTGGAATCCCATGCAGCCTCACAATTTGTTTTATGTACATGCCTGCCAACCTCTCCAAAGAGAATCCAATCCTAAATGGTAAGAAATGAGCTGATTTGGTCAACCGATCCACAATCACCCATATAGCATTACTACCCCAAGGGGTTCTTGGCAAGCCAGTTACAAAGTCCATAGTGATATGCTTCCATTTCCACTGAGGAACATCAAGAGACTGCAATGGGCCAGTGGGACTTTGATGTTCAGCTTGCACCTGCTGACATACTAAGCACTGAGCAACATGAAGAGCTATGTTCCATTTCATACCAGTCCACCAAAAATTTTTCTTTAGGTCACAGTACATCTTGGTACCTCCAGGATGCATAGTATAGGCCAAATTATGTGCTTCGCCCAAAATCTATTCTTTCAGATCTTTATTATTTGGTATACAAAGTCTGTTCCCAAATCTCAGTGAACCATCCTCATGAATTCGAAAATCTATTTGAACACTGGTCTTCACCATTTTTATAATCTTTTGTAACTCTGGGTCCTCCTTCTGAGACATCTTAATTCTCTCTATTAGGGTAGGCTGTACTGTAAGTGCAGTAAGTTGAACATTGGGGTCATATATCCGGACCCCAATATCAGCTCTATCTAAATCCAATAAAATATGTCTTTGATTAGTTATCAGAGCTGCCAATTCACCTGAAGATTTTCTGCTTAAAGTATCAGCTACTACATTAGCCTTTCCTGGATGATAGTTAATGGTCAAATCATAATCCTTTAACAATTCTAATAATATTTTCTGCCTCATATTCAATTCCTTTTGAGTAAAGATGTACTCCAAGCTCTTGTGATCAGTAAAGACATTACACTGTTCTCTGTATAAGTAATGTCTCCGTATTTTTAAAGCAAACACTACCATTGCAAATTCTAAGTCATGAGTTGGATAGTTTTGCTCATATGATTTTAATCGTCTAGAGGCATAAGCAATCACCTTTCCATTTTGCATTAATACACATCCAAGTCGTTTACGTGATGCATCACTATAGATGGTAAACCCTCCAGTTCTAGCTGGAATAGTCAACACTGGGGCCGTCACTAATCATCTTTTCGACTCTTGGAAGCTCTTCTCACTATCCTCTGTCCATTCAAACTTCACTCGCTTTTGAGTCAAGTGAGTTAGAGGCATGGCAATATGAGAGAATCCTTCAACAAACCTTCGATAGTACCCTATCAACCCCAAGAAATTGTGTACCTCGGATACATTAGAAGGCTTGTTCCATGCAACCATAGCTTCCACTTTCTTCAGATCTACTGAAATACCTTCCTTAGAGACTACATGTCCAAGAAAAGCAACACTATCCAACCAGAATTCACATTTAGATAACTTTGCATAGAGCTTCTCCTCTTGAAGAGTCTATAGTACTATCCTCAAATATTCTCTATGTTCTTGTGAACCTTTTGAATATATCAGAATATCATCTATGAATGCTACCACAAATCGATCCAAGTAAAATTTCAATACCCGATTCATAAGATCCATAAATGCAGCTGGTGCATTGGTCAATCCAAAAGGCATAACCAAAAACTCATAATGCCCATATCTCGTCCTAAAAGTTATCTTTGGTATATCTTCGGCTTTTATCTTTAATTGATGGTACCCTAATCGGAGATCAACTTTCAAGAATATTTGTGCTCCTTGTAATTGATCAAACAAATCTTCAATTCTTGGTAAGAGATATTTATTTCATACAGTCATCTTATTCAGCTCCCGATAATCTATACATAGCCTGAGACTTCTATCTTTCTTCTTCACAAATAGTACAGGAGCACCCCAAGGAAACACACTTGGTCTGATAAAGCCCTTATCTAATAACTCTTACAACTATTTCTTCAACTCTCTTAATTCTACTGGAGCCATCCTATATGGAGTCTTTGAAATCGAACCAGTACCAGGAATCAGATCAATAGAAAAATCAATCTCCCTATCTGGAGGTAACCCTGGTAACTCATTTGGAAAAACATCAGGGAACTCGTTCACAACAGGAATGTCCTCTGTACAAAGCTCCTTTTGTTGGGTATACAGCATTGTAGCTAAATACCCTTCACAACCTTTCCTGAGAAGCTGTTTGGCTTGTAGTGCCGATATCATTTTTAGTTGGATAGATGACTTGCCACCCATACAACTAAACTCAGCTTGCCCAGGAATTTGAAATTTTACTGTCTTTTTAATACAGTCAATTGTAACATGATAAGCTGCTAGCCAATCCATCCCAAGAATTAAATCGAAATCCTTTATTTCTAAAATTAACAAATATGTTTTCATCTCCATATCCCCAATGGTTAATATGCAATCCTTACACATTGACTCCACTAACATTAATCTCCACTTGGTGTAGAGACACACATCTCAACTTCTAATGGTATAGGTGTTAACTTGCTACTTTTAATATCTATATAACAATCAAAATTAATTCACCTTTCAAAACTTTCAATTCAAATAAGATTTAAATTTTTTTTCCACCCACTCTCACTTTGATCCTAAATCCTAGAATCCTGAATGATCATAACCAGGCTCTGATACCACTTCTGTCATGCCCCAAATCCACCATTTGATTTGGCCACGTGACACAGCCGCATGAGCCCTAAGGCAAGCCCTAGAAACCATGCAAGGCATGATAATATCAATCCACACTATATTCCACAAAAGTTTTATTATTTAAAGAAATAAAAATTATCACAAATTAAAAGTAAACTGGGTAAACATCCACTAGTGTCATAAACATAAGTTCATTGTTTTTCCTACAATCTTTAGAAAAATTTATTAAAATAGAATTTATATCTATCTAACTAATTTCAATAACTGCAACATCGCTCCATCCCATCTCCTATCAAATTAATCACCTCAACCTGTAAAAAAAAATTTCAATAGATATAATGAGCTCAACAGCCCCGTAAAAATCCCCTACATAAAATTTACCTTATTATATAGCAATTAAATGGATAACATTTATGGTATAAATACATGATTAAGAAAATTTCAAACAATCAAACCAATAAATGTAGATGCCATCATGCAATGATGTAATACACATCTAATGACTTCAGACTCAACCAGTCATACATTGGATCCAAACCCACCTGGTTTTCAGCTCTAGATTGCCATAACCACGTTCCAGCCCATGGTGGGGCAACTGTCACACTCCAGCCTATGACGGACAATACTACCATATTTCCAGCATGTGGCGGGGCCCACGTTGTCAGACTCCAGCCTATGACTGGCAACACAACCACATTTCTAGCCTATGGCAAGGCTCTCACATTGCCAGCCTAGAGCATCAACCATCATGCACTCATGCATCACAACCAACACATGGCATGTATATCAATGCATCACAACTCAACAATGACAATAAAATTTTTATAAATCATAATTAGGCAATATTCATCAATCAAACCAAACCAAGAATCAAAAAACAGCACGAAATCCATAATTCATCCAACGTAAATCATCAAAAACCAATAATTATTATTTATATAATAGCGATAAAAATTATGTAGGAGAATTCTTACTTCACAATTTAGCTAACAACCCCTCACTGACGACTCAAATTTAACTCCTCCCTGTCACGCTGGTTGTCCCCTTCAGCTGATACAATTCATATATTTATTTAATTGATAGAAATAAACTTTAATAAAATAAAATAAAATAAAAATTAATTTTTCTTTTAGAACCCATCATTGGGTCTGTACCGCAATCCGAGCACCACCCTTCTCCTCTCTTGTATATACTATATATATTATAATCCCCTTACCGCGTTTATCACCTGTGCCTAATTTCTTTTCATCTTTAATGATCTGTTAAAAAAAAAACTTACCTCTCTTTCCTAGCATCCAACAATATCTTAACGATGAAGGGCTTTGCTTCTCCACTTTTTCCTCCTCTTCTTCTTTTCTATCTTTCTCTCTCTCTTTTTTTTTTTCCCTTGGCGGCACTATAAAAACCTAAGCCGCCGGTCCCCTTTTATTTCCCATGTTTACCAGGCTGGCGCAGGGGAGGAGGGATTCCCTCCCCTGTTTTCATGCATATTCCACGCGTTTAATTGGATTTTCTCTAATTTCACGCGCATTCCATGCATTTAACGGAATTTTCTCGCATTTAACAGAATTTTCCTTGATTTTACGCGTATTCCACGCACGCATTTAATGGGATTTCCATGGGCCTTACAATATTTGCAAGTCTTAGTCAACAAAATTGTTAAAAATTATAATCTTATACATGGAAGGGCCGGCTGTCTATATTATTTTTTTAATAAAAATCTGTAGATAAATTCTTTTACCCTCTGTTTGGATGGAGAGAAAACTAGGGAGGAAAGAAAACTAGGAGGGAAAATATGAAATTTATCTTGTTTGGATGGAGAGAAAAGTCGGGATAGATTACATAAAGTTAAACCGGAGAGATTGCGTGCTATTCCAATATTGAAAAAAAACAATCGAGGATAGATACAACTTCTCTTCTCTTTCCGAAGTAAATTAGGAGCATTAGGGATTGCTATAGTGCATAATTAATAAAGTTAATTGGAAGATACTTCTCTTTCTTTCCGGTAATTAGGGATCAAGGCTGTTAATTGTGTGTTGGTGTTGTTATTGCATGTGATACTTTAAAATAGGACATTTAATTATTTTAAATTATTATTCTAAATCTGTTTTCTAGTTTTTAAAAAATTATTTTATGGCGTGCCAGCAATAGGACACTATAGTTGAGAAATATTTGATGCTTTAATATCTTTGAGAATTTATAGATTTAAATCATATAAAATAAACATAAAAGGTTTACTTAAATAGAAAGTAATTATATTATTATCTCTATTTGTATAACCTTCTGTTGCTGCTTTAGCATTATTCTCATATCATTCCATTTGATTATTATATCTATTTGGTAGAAATAAATTTATTTAGTATAAGTAATTTAATTTTCATAGCCAGAACTAATTATGATATGTAGATAGAAGGAGATGCTCGGCTTTGAAAAGATTCATTCATTCTTTAAAAGACAAAACTCAGCCTTTTAAATGGACAAGATATTGAAAGCTCAACTTAATCAAATTTTTGATGATATAAATGAATAAATTATTCTAATTAAATGATAATATAATTAAATCATATAAATATATAATAAATGGACAAGACAATAAAAGCTCAACTTAATCAAATTTTTAATGATTTGAATGAATAAATTATTCTAATTCAATGATAATATAATTAAATCATATATATATATAATAAATGAACAAGACAATGAAAGCTCAACTTAATCAAATTTTTAATGATTTGAATGAATAAATTATTTTGATTCAATAGTAATATAATTAAATCATATATATATATATATATTTATAAGACAATAAAAGCTCAACTTAATCAATTTTTAATGATTTAAATGGATAAATTATTCTTATTCAATATTAATATAATTAAATTATACATACATACATATATACATATACATATATGTATGTATGTGTGTGTGTGTGTGTTAAATGGACAAAACAATGAAAGCTCAACTTAATCAAATTTTTGATGATTTGAATGAATAAATTATGCTAATTCAATAGGTTATATATATACAAAATAAACATACACAGATATATCTTTGTGTGTGTGTATCTATATATGTATATCTGTGTATGTACGTATGCACATGCATGCACATAAATTACATAAAATTCAACATATGATATAAAAAATATTCTTAAAAATTAAATAGCTCTATCGGATGGAATGCTAATTTACTGGGCTCGTGATGATGTAAATGAGAGTGAAAAAAATAGCAATCTAGCTACGATGGAACCTGGATTCTATCCGGTATCTCATAATAGAATTAGGAATGATCCAGGTCCCAAATAATCCTTTACCTCCTCCTTAAACTATCAGACTCTAGAGTAAAAATTAAAGAAAAACTCTTAGTGTAGTTGTGAAAGTCGTAGATGTTAACTACAAAGGCCCCAAGGCCCTTAGAGGGCGTTTGGTAACAGGTAATCTATCCAGATTATCGATAATTTAAAGAGGTCGACAAGATAACTATGTTTGGTACGTATTTGAATGACAATCTATCTTGCAGTAGTAATCTGAATTATCTTAAGAGAGGTAATGCATTACCTGAGTAAGGGATGGTTATCCATATTACCAAAGATGTGGTAATTTGATAAATTACTTTTTAACAAAATTACTATTTTTTCTTTTGATCTCTCTCTACTCGCATCCTTCTTTACTGATCTCACCGGAACCTTCATGTCGAAAGTTTCGAGCCATACCCTCTGTCGGACCACGGATCTCCGCCGCCCAGTGGCCCCATGGCATGCCACGAAATTTCTTTCGATCGGTAACCTTCAGCATCCTCATTGGTCACTTCGAATATCATTTATAAATACAAATTTTTTTAAACATTATCATTTATAAATATAATTTTTTAAAATCAAATATTCAATATTAATATAAATTTTTAATAAATTTAATTTAAGGGTATTTTGAGAATTTGATGTTATATGACTAGTAATCTGTTTGTCATACTAAATACAATAATCAATATTACTATTGTATTACATGTGTATATCAAACACAGTAATCAACATTACTGGTAATCTATCGAGTGGTAATCTATCTTTTAAGTAACCTATTATTACAAAAAGAAAATTAACTTTTGCTTACGATTTTTTTCGTAGGAAAAGATAGAAAAATCGTAGGGAAAGCCTTTCCCTACGATTTTTATCGTAGGCAAAAGCTAGAAAAAGTTGCAGGTCAAAGTGTATCGGGAAAGCTTTTTCCTATAACTTTCAAAAATTATAGGCTAAGAGCAGACTTTTTCTCGATGATTTTTTTTCGTAGAAAAAAATTCACATTTTGTAGAAAGCTACAAAAATATTAAATGATGGCATGCTAGTTCCTTGAATATAATTAATCGTCCCGCCATGGAAGCACACCATGTGACACTTTAGATTAGGACATTTAATTATTTTAAATCTTTATTCTAAATCTGTTTTCTAGGTTTTAAAAGCTCTACTGCTCCATCAACGAGTCATCTTGGCATATTGCAAAGATCGATTCAATGTTTCCTATAATTTGATTGTCTTTCTTCAGGTTCTCACTGGGAACCTGTCAACTATAACCAAAAGTAAACCCAAATTGCGTGAAGTCATCAACAAAAGATCCAACGTAAAGAAAAGGGGAAAAAAAATCATATGATTCTTTCAAAATATTAAATATTATTTTTCTCTCTTGAGACACCTTCAAAAGTTATCGAAGCCAACAGCTAATTCAAATAGATCTTTAAAAAAATATTAGTTAAATCTTTCAATATTATTCAATAACCTAACATGGTCCCATCATCTATCTTCGTTTTCTTTATCATAATGTGATTGGTATGTGGCAGCTTTATCGGCTAGATATTCTCTTTAAAAAAGGTCTCTAATTTTATCTTTTAAATATCGACTCTTCGACACCATAACCATGGTCTCTATGGATCAGGCATCCTATTACAAACTTCTTCTCCGTAAGTTTAACTCCAAATTCTCTTCTCGATATACATAATTGTTTTTTGTTGATCTGCATTAAGATTTGATAAGAAATAGATAGACTAATCCAAGTTAATTCCACGGGAGAAAGAACGTTTGTAGGTGACAACGTAAGGAGGCCTGCAGAAAAAATAATCTGACATATGACAACGTCTCAAGGGTAATTTGCTTCTAGGATAAAAATTTAATATATAGGAGATTCAATTCTTGAGTGGGTGGAGTTATATTGATCCATTTTGTTTGCAAACGTAATTGATATAAAATTCATAAAAGTTACCTCACCTGTGCCAATTATTAAATATAAAATATTAAGATAACAGGAAGATGTCAAACCAAAATGTTATATACAAGAGAGATAATTCTTTTATGACGAGGAAACAAAATTTATATTAGGCGAGTGTTTCAATATATACGAGAAAATGTGAACCTAAGCAAAATAAAAGAATATTATTCATACGTGGTCAACTTCAATTAATTCAAATTTAAGATTTAGTTTTGTTGAGCATACGTAAGCAAAATGTACGTAATTACATCACTATCTATGCGACCTTTCTGTATAAAATTTTGTTGCTACTTTATAGCATTATTCTCATACCAATTTCCGGTCGAAAGTTCCACCTGACATGGCACCCTAGCTACGAATGGCTTGCCGAATGAATTGGAAAAGGTGGAGAGGCACCATAATTCCGTTCGTCACTCAAATTTAGCACCCGGTGGAGAGCCCGACCAGCAACTCGCACTCATCTACCAGCGGTTTCCTCTGTCCAATTGACGCATATATAGGAAGGAAATAAAGTATATATGGCAGGGATCGACAGTAGTTGTCTCGCAGCGGTTTAGTGTGGGTATTTTAACTTCCATGGTCAACTAATTATTGTATTACTGAAAGAGATGCCCGGCTTAATTTGAAAGGGTCCACTCTTTCTTTCTTTTTTTTTTGTTTTTTTTGTTTTTTTAAGTCCACTCTTGACAAGTTGCTTGGAATTTCGGCCCCTGTTGCCAATTTTCTCTTGCAATAATTGATAGGTAGCATTAATCCAAGGCGATGAAAGGTCAACTTGTATTTTTTTATATCAAAGTTTAGATTTTTTTAATGATTTGAATGAATGAATTAACAAGGGTCAATAATAGCATTGTATGCGTATGTATATGTATATATACACATACATACATCTGCGCATGAGTATGTATATCTATGTGCACATAAACTATAAAAAATTCTAAACTTTGATATAAAAAAATATGAAGCAGCTCAAAATTATATAAATTTAATAATAGTTATATAAATATAAGAAAATATAATGAAAATGTGAAACACCTTTATAGTAAGAGTTTCAAAGACTTGATTAGTTTTAATTATAAATGTACCTTAAAATTTTGCAAGGTATTAAGTTGTGTCGCCAAGTTTAAAGTTGGAATTAATGTTCATTTAAAATTGGATGATTCATTAACTAATAGATCATGAGTCTTATTGAATTGTGCTACCAAGTTTAAAGTCGGAACATTCATTTAAAATTGAATGATTTATTAACTAATCCAATCCATATATAATTATTATTGGGTTTGGGCTCCCTTTCTATGTGGCGAAAAGGCCCAAATGTATAAACCCACTTTGTATCACACTTGTCTAAGTGGTGAGTCTGATTTAGTAAGAATCCCTAATCAGTGATGAGTCTGATTAGGTAAGAGTCCATCTTGGTAATAATCCCTAATCAGTGGTGAGTCTGATTAGGTAAGAATCCAACTTGGTAAGAAATTCTTAATCAGTGGTGAGTCTATTAGGGTGATATTATAGGGTTAATTTTTTGAAAAAGAGAAAGAGAGATGAGAGCCGCCATTCGAGAGAGTAAAGAAGAAGAAGCCCTTTCCGCACATACTCAGAGCAGTCACCGTAAAATCACTACTGCAGATTCGTTCACCGTTGGATCGAGCTGAAATTTTGACAGCAGGTTCGAGACATCTGGTTCTTCATTCTGAACGGTTGGATCGGTGAAAAAAGGTCTGAGGTGCGAGAAACTCAGGTCTGACAGTAGCTCTATTTTGGGGTTCGTTAAACTTCTTGGTTCTCTATTGTAAGCTTCTTAGCTTTATTGTTTGGTTGGCTATGAGCACTCATTTGTGTTCTTGTTTGAGACTCTCTTGTACCCTTATTGGATCATAGTGGAGCTATTTCTTTGGTCTGGACGACTCGTGATTTTTTTCCTTGCTTTGAGGGGTTTTTCACGTTAAAAATCTTGGTGTCTTTTGTGTGTTTGTGATATTCAATTGCTGCCATAAATTTTGTTATTGCTCTTCACAGATTCTTGCACGTTGGAAGAATATATCTCCGCTGTATATTATGATTTGTTACTAGTATGTTGTTATTTTCCTATGAATTATTTATTATCATATCCATCTACAAGTAAGTACTCTAAGAATTAGAACGACTTTTTGCAAATCCTAGTTGTAAGGATTTCTCATAAAAAAGAATAAGAGTCACTCGGTGTTTATATGCTAAAGGGGCAGCACTTATGGCTTCTTAGAAAATAGTAAATTGTTTTTGTCTCTTATGTTCCTACTTTGTAATCCATACCCTATAAAAACAAATGGAGGGGACCACATTTACTCCATTCTCCTCAACGTTGTCTCGATTGGCTTCCTTCTTTCGCAATTAGTGTCTAAGAGCTCCTTAGCCTTCCTTGGTTATCATTTATTGGTTAAAGACTTTTAGCCTTCCTTAGGTACATTATTTGATCTATATGCATGGGCTGGTCTCTCTCTCTCTCTCTCTCTCTCTCTCTCTCTCTCTCTGATCTCTCTGAAAGCTTGAGTTCATTTGATAATCGATTTAGTGCATTAAACTAGGCCACTTAATATAGTGTTTCATTAGATTTGAGCATCTTTGATCAATCTTTGAATATCATGACTTTGAGAGAGGTGACATCTAGTTTTTCAGTTTTAGGGGAGACAACTTAAGTAGTCGATACATCAATCATATTTTATACCAAAGCTTTTAATCCTTAAAGTCCTTGGTCAAAAGGATAAAGCCTTTGATTGCAAGCCAATCAGCTCTACTTCTATAAGGATGCTCTAAAGGCCTAGCTTTAATTATCCCTTCCTTCTTTCGTCTCAAGATCGGTCAGTGGTATATCTTTATTCGAAAGGATAAGAATTTTTTAGCTAGCAACCCATGATGGGAATTATGTGTACAAGATATAAATCAAATTCATATAAATATTACGGAAGGTATAATATGAAATTCCCAGATGCCCAAGATCCTTAGGAACAAATTCATTATATCTCAAATAAAATCTAATTTTATTCATACATGAGTCCTTTATAGATATAGATGAGGATGAAGCCGGTTAATCCCTGCCACTAGCCGTCCATATGTCCAACCTCTAACGGTGATCCACGCAGAGAAAAAGGGATGAAGACCTCCAAGGTATGAAGATGACACCATGGAAGAGAGAGAGGTGCTAGCGCCTCTTGAATCCCCTTAGAAGATATCTTTGAAGAAAATTCTAATCTTTTCTTCTCATGCTCTAATTTCTTGGTAGGAAGGAACTATATTTATAAGTTAAAAAATGAGACGTTCCAAAGAAGAAGAGACCTCTCCTCAAGGTAAGAAACTTCCATCATTATGATAAAAAACTCCCATCTTCATGGTAAGAAACTCCTCCCATCTTCATGGTAAGAAACTCCTCCCATCTTCATGGTAAGAAACTCCTTCCATTTTCATGGTAAGAAACTTCCATCTTCATGGTAAGATTAATCCAAGTATCACAATCTCAGCCTTTGAAATTAGGAGTTGGCTATCCCATAACTACATGCCCTAATTTGTAGGTGTTCATCATCGAACCGTAGAGATTCATCATGCCTCATCCCATGAGCAAGATTTCATCTTCACATGGCTGAGATTGAACATCCATACCTGAATAATCAGAGCCATCCATCACATGGATCAAGTCACATATCGGTATCCAATTATTTGTTCATCATATGTACAAATAATTTCTCCTTAACATTCCTTCTATTATAATGGATCATATCCATTATAATTATATCTTCTTTAAATTGGGTCTCACCCAGTTATTTAATTGATCATCTTATCTGAATTAAATCTAATTTAATTCTTATTTTAATTCATCCAATATTCTTCTTAATGCGTGTGACCCATTAGGCCCTTTGATATGTTGGCAATAATCATGTCCTAATCATAGACCCTAGGAATGATTGGACAACTCTTTGTCTAATTCAACAGCATGATTATAGATCATGAGAGGCCTCTAGCAAAGCATCATGACCACCCAACTGCTAAAGGTTTTGTTGACGTGACTATCAACACCTGTCCATAAATGGTTACCGTATGATCAAATCCTTTCATCACATCCCAGATCAATCAGTGGTATGGAATGTGTTAACCCTGTAATTGATCTTTGTTTACTTGATCTTAGGAAAAATTGACTATATGAATTAGAACTTCGAAACCATTTCGAATCCTAACTCAACCTTGCAAGGATTTATCAATCAATTTAATCCATCAAGTGCCATGGGATATAACCCTTTCTATCAAGGGAGACGAATCATGTCTTAATCAAACACCATCTTCATGTGCTTCATATCATACCCAACCGACACCATATTTCCCACCCATGGCTAGAGCGACGTTTGGATGCCGTCAAAGCATGACATTCCACACATGAGATGCAATAAAGATCTCAAGTCAAAGGATCACTTACACCACCGTCATTAGAGATCAACCATTGACACTATGTAGAATATCCATATGGGATCTCTGTACGGGTCATCCAATACATCGTTACAATAACGAGCATCTACACACCTATCCAAGTATCTTCATACTTCAGCTTGTAAAATTAGCTGCTCATCCCAAGGGTGAGGGTATGCAATGTGTGCTAGTCTCACGGTGTTCGATGGTGTCCAGTCCCATCTACACATCGACTAGAGAAGTTTAAAGAATCGAACCATAACGTGCAATTTGTAATCTCTATTACAAATTCCATATCCACGGTTCACATTCTTTTGGACTTTATCTCACAGACAAATATATCAAATAAAAGACATTTGGATAGATAAAGAAACCATTTTATTTGATTTGTATTCATAGAATGTATACAACATTCAATCCAATTGGATCTAGGGCATATACTAGCAATCTCCCACTTGCACTAGAGCCATTCACCCATATATTTAATACTGAGTGACTTAACATGATTATCATACTTCTGCTGCGGTAGGGCTTTATTGAGCGGATTAGCTACATTATCCTCAGTGGGGACTCATTCTATTTTTACATTATTCTACCAATAATCTCTCTAATTACATGGTATCTCCTGAGTACATGTTTGGACCTCTGATGAGACCTTGGCTCCGTAGCTTGCGCAATAGCTTCATTGTTGTCACAATACAAGTGTACTGGATCAGCAATGCTTGGAACCACACCAAGTTCAATGATGAACTTTTTGATCCAAACCGCTTCTTTGGCTGCATCTGATGCTGCGATGTACTCAGCTTCGATCGTAGAGTCGGCAGTCGTCTCCTGCTTTAAACTTTTCCAGATGACTGCACCGCCATTGAGTGTAAAGACATAGCCTGATTGAGATTTATAATCATCTTTATCAGACTGAAAACTAGAATCCGTATAACCCTGAACTATGAGTTCAGGTCCTCCATAAACCAAGAACATATCCTTAGTCCTTCGTAAGTACTTAAGGATATTCTTGATTGCCATCCAATGTTTCTCTCCAGGGTTTGCCTGGTATCTACTAGTGATACTCAATGCATAAGAAACATCAGGTCTCATACATAGCATCACATACATGATGGATCCGATTACTGAGGAATATGAAATCCTATTCATGTGCTCTCTCTCCATTTGAGCCTTAGGACTCATGTCCTTGGAGAGATGTATTCCATATGATACCGGCAGGAATCCCTTCTTGGATTCCTTCATGCTAAACCGTTTTAGCACTTTATCTATGTACGTTGATTGGGACAATCCAAGCAACCTTCTAAATCTATCTCTATGGATCTTAATACCCAGTATGTCGGCTGCTTCTCCCAAATCTTTTATGGAGAATTTGCTGGACAACCATTTCTTCACTTCTTGCAGCAAGGATACATTATTTCCTATCAATAATATGTCATCTACATATAATATCAGAAAAATAATAACACTCCCACTAACCTTCTTGTACACACATGGATCATCCTCATTTTTGATAAAATTAAACTTTTTGATTGTTTCATCAAAACGAATGTTCCAACTTCTAGAGGCTTGCTTAAGTCCATAAATGGACCTTTGCAGCTTGCATACCTTTTTAGAATCAATGGACTTAAAACCCTCAGGTTGTGTCATATACACATCCTCCACTAAATCACCATTTAGGAAGATGGTTTTGACATCCATTTTCCATATCTCATAATCGTAATAGGCTGCAATCGCAAGCAAAATCCTTATGGACTTAAGCATGACTACAGGAGAAAAAGTTTCATCAAAGTCAACACCTTGCCTTTTCTTGTAACCTTTTGCAACTAGCCTCACCTTATAGGTAATCACATTACCATCCATGTCTGTCTTCTTCTTGAAGACCCATTTGCACCCAATGGGTTTTATCCCTTCAGGTGGATCAACTAAAGTCCATACTTGGTTGTTGTACATGGAGTCCATTTCAGACTTCATGGCTTCAAGCCATCACTTGGAGTCAATGTCACAAATTGCTTCATCGTAGTTAGTAGGCTCATCATCTTCTATAAGAAATCCATATCTCTCAGGAATATGATGTGTTCTACTAGACCTATGTAGCTGATGTGTACTTGGAGCTTCATGTGGCTCCATCATTTCTGATAGAGGTTCACGTAAATGTTGCCTGAATGTGAGTTGAGTCTCCTGCTCAACTCCCACTACATTTGACATTTGCTCCATGTCATCTAATCGGTCTGTGTCAATTTGTGGTTCTTGAGTTTCACTAATCTCAATATTTCTGCCACTACCATTTCTTAGAAAAATCTCATTCTCTAGAAATATGGCATGCCTTGAGACAAACACCTTTTGCTCGAGTGGGTGGTAGAAGTAGTATCCTTTTGTTTCTTTAGGACACCTCACAAAATTACACTTGTCAGATCTAGCTCCTAGCTTATCTGACTCATTACACTTTACATAAGCATAGCAACCCTAAATCCTTAGATGACTAAGGGTTGGTTTCTTTCCACACCATATCTCATGGGGAGTGGAACTGACCGACTTAGACAGAACTCGGTTTAGAGTGTATTCGCCTGTGTGTAGGACATAATCCCAAAACATTTTTGGAAGACTTGCAAGGCTCATCATTGATCGCACCATATCTAATAATGTGCGATTTCTCCTTTCTGATACACTATTATACTGTGGCGTACCAGGAGAAGTCCACTGAGAGAGAATCTCATTCTCCTTCAAATATTCTAAGAACTCATGGCTTAAGTATTCCCCACCTCGATCTGATCGAAGTATCTTAATACTTTTGCCACTTTGGTTTTCTACCTCGGATCTGAATTCTTTAAACTTTTCAAAGGCTTCAGATTTGTGCTTCATCATATATACATAGCCAAATACCTGCTATGGTCATCTATAAATGTGATGAAGTAAGAAAAACTTTCTATTGCCTGAATATTGATAGGACTACATACATCCGAATGTACTAGTCCTAAACATTCAGTTGCTCGCTCATCCTTTCTAGTAAAGGATGACTTAGTCATTTTACCACGTAAGCATGACTCACATTCCTCAAACGATTCCCAATCGAATGAGCCCAAGTAGCCATTCTTATGTAACTTGGTTAAACATGTTTTATTTACATGGCCTAAACGACAGTGGCATAGGAATGAGTTCTTAGAATTATTTGATTTTAATTTCTTAGTTTCTACATTGAGAATAGGGCATTGTAAATTCAAAACATAAATCCCGTTGAACATTTCATTTTTAAAAATTGAAATTCCTTTATTTCCAATTTCAAATGTATATCCATCATTTATAAGACATAAAACGGAAATAATGTTCTTTGTTATGTTTGGAACATAGTAACAATTATTAAGCTCCATTACAAGCCCAGTGGGCAAAGACAAAGAATAAGATCCTATAGCTAAAGTAGCAACATTTGCTCCATTTTTCATGCGCAGGATCACTTCATCTTTTTTCAGCTTTCTACTGCTTCTTATCATCTGCATATTAATACAAATATGAGATCCACAACCGGTATCCAATACCCAAGTGGAATAAGAAGTAACAGAAGAAAATATCTCAATCATAAATATACTTGAAGTAGAAGCATTTGTATGTTTCTTTTCTTTCAAGCTAGCCAGATAAGCTTTGCAGTTTTGCTTCCAGTGCCCTTCCTTCCTATAAAAATAACATTTTTCCTTGGCTACTTTATTTTTCTTGATGCCCTTATTTGGTTTAGTCGTCTTGGCCTTTTGGACCTTATTCTTCTTTGGCCGCTTCTTACGAGCGCCAGAAGACTCCATGACCATAACCTGCCCCTTTTCTTTCTTAATATCGGGCTCGGCATTTGTTAGTATATTGCGAGCTTAGGTAGAGATGTCTCTAGCTTATTCATGTTGAAATTAAGAACAAACTGCGAATAGCTGGGAGGTAATGACTGCAGAACCAAGTCAACACTTAGCTCATGATCTATCACAAAACCCAATCGTGCCAACTTTTCAATCAAATTGATCATTTTCAGTACGTGGGCACCCATTGATGAATCCTCAGTCATTTTGCACTGAAACAGTTCTTTAGAAGTTTGAAACCTCTCATATCGAGACTGTGCACCAAACAACTCTTGCAAGTACATCAAAATCTCCTGAGCAAGCATATGCTCTTGCTGTTTCTGAAGATCAAGTGACATTGAGGCCAATATCAAACATGTGGCTATGTCTTCAGCATCTTTATACCAGTTGTATGCCACATGAACCTCAGTCGGAGCATCCGCTGGTGGGACCTTCGGTGCAACCTCATCTAGGATAAAAAGAATTTTCTCAGATCGAAGAATGATCCTTACATTCTTAGCCAATCAGGGAAGTTGAGCCCAGTCAATTTGTTGGATTCTAAAATATTCCTTAGGTTGATGTTTACACTCATAGTTTCTCTGATAACCTACATAAAATTAGAATGAGTCAATTACTATGAATACTAATCACCAACTTAATATGGTAATTCTAGATTTTTAATTAAGTTGGTTTCTCTCACTATTTTATCAAGGTTAATAGCCCTCTCTATTAATCTCAAGAAATTGACATTCAATTTCCTTAGTGGGCTAGGATCCTCATTTGAATTACCTTGACCTTGGCTTTAGCACAACAAATCTCGGTAAGCCAAATTTGGTAGATTATTATCAATCACATCTAATGTGACTCCTATATCATTTAGGGAACATTGCTTTATCAATTACATCTATATGTGATCATCCTAAAGTTTGCCTCTAGATTAGACTGACCCTGACTTTGGCCAATTATGCCAGCTAATCTAGTTAAGTCAACCCATTGTTCCACAATCAACTCCTCATGGTACACTCAACCTTGGCTTTGGCACGACAAATCTCATGACCTAATGATTTTGTATCATGTAAACAATGGAAGGCTTATGACTTAATATTCATAGAGGAATTTAGCGCATAAAGGTCCCATCTACATCTACAACATTTGTACTATGCTAGGTTACATATCCTACATATAGATTTTAGATTAATCTCACTTAACCTTAATTTCGTAAGATCCAATCTATGATTGGGACTCCTAATCAAATTAGGATCCTGATTACTATCTAATTTAGGAACCCTAATCATGTGACCAAATCAATTGCTACCATCCTGATCAACCTTAATTGATTTAATCAATTAAGAGTGTTTCCTAATAATGGCAAGATCAGCTGATCAATGGGGTCCTATTTAGCATACCCTTCGATCCCATTGAATGAGTTTTCCAGGCAGCGAATGGAGCAATTAAAAACCATGATCAAACTTTCTAGACACCAATGTAGTTAAGCCCAATTGATTAGATCAATTATGGGATCATAGGATCAAACAATGACATGGTTAAGTCTAAGTTTCCTAAATCTTTATCATCTATTAAATTTTATAATAACTATAGATAGTGATCTAGCTAGGGTGTTATGATAAGAGTTCTTAATTCAAATTTTAAATTTTCTTATCATTGAATTACATGTTATGACATATCGGTTTCATATCCCATGTAAATCCTAATGTCTCTAACAAATCCTAAAGTTTTCAATGTTCATTATCATAAGAATATCATATCTTAATCATATCAATCATCATGCTAAAATTAAATCCTAAACATGATTTCTAAGATTTCAACATATAGCATCTATCATGCATAAATAATAATTACTATTTTAACATAACACATATATGATTAATTATTGTTTATTATCATATAATGAACCTTTTTCTCTATATATCAAAGTACTCTATTTTAAAAATGATAATGAATATGCATAAATCTAAATAATATTGTTTATCATCAAATAATAAATATTTTATTATATTTTAGATTTATTATCAACATATGAAAATTCTTCATGATTTTAAGCATCATATTATCAATCATATTGACTCAAGTATCCTATCAGATTAATGAATCTGTAGCCTAAGGGGGCTCTAATACCACTTATGGGAATTATGTATACAAGATATGAATTAAATTCATATAAACATTGCGGAAGGTATAATATGAAATTCCCAAATGCCTAGGATCCTTAGGAATACATTCATTATATCTCAAATAAAATCTAATTTTATTCATACCCGAGTCCTTTATCGATGTAGATGAGGATGAAGCTGGTTAATCCCTGCCACTAGCCGTCCACGTGTCCAGCTTCTAACGGTGATCCACGCAGAGAATAAGGGATGAAGACCTCCAAGGTATGAAGATGACACCATGGGGGAGAGAGAGGGTGCTAGCGCCTCTTGAATCCCCTTACAGAAGATATCTTTGAATAAAAGTCTAATCTTTTCTTCTCATGCTTTAATTTTTTAGTAGGAAGAAACTATATTTATAGGTTAAAAAATAAGACGTTCCAAAGAGGAAGAGACCCTCTTCAAGGTAAGAAACTCCCATCATTATGGTAAGAAACTCCAATCTTCATGGTAAGAAACTCTTCTCATCTTCATGGTAAGAAACTTCCATCTTCATGGTAAGAAACTCTTTCCATCTTCATGGTAAGAAACTCCCATCTTCATGGTAAGATTAATCCAAGTGTCACAATCTCAAATTAGGAGTTGGTTATCCCATAACTACATGCCCTAATTTGTACGTGTTCATCATCGAACCATAGATATTCATCATGCCTCATCCCATGGGCATGATTCCATCTTCACATGGCTGAGATTGGACATCCATACCTGAATAATCAGAGCCATCCATCACATGAATCAAATCACATATCGGTATCCAATTATTTGTTCATCATATGTACAAATAATTTCTCCTTAACATTCCTTCTATTATAATAGATCATATCCATTATAATTATATATTCTTTAAATTGGGTCTCACCCAATTATTTAATTGATCATCTTATCTGAATTAAATCTATTTTAATTCTCATTTTAATTCATCCAATATTCTCCCTAATCGTGTGACCCATTAGGCCCTTTAACATATTGGCAATAATCATGTCCTAATCATAGACCCTAGGAATGGTTGGACAACTCTTTGTCTAATTCAACAACATGATTATAGATCATGAGAGGCCTCTAGCAAAGCATCATGACCACCCAACTGCTAAAGGTTTTATTGACGTGACCATCAATACATGTCCATGAACGGTTACCGTATAATCAAATCCTTTCGTCACATATCCCAGATCAATTAGTGGTATGGAATGTGTCAACCTTATAATTGATCTTTGTTTACTTGATCTCAGGAAAAATTGACTATATGAATTAGAACTTTGAAACCATTTTGAATTCCAACTCAACCTTGCAAGGATTTATCAATCAATTTAATCCATCAAGTGGCCATGGGATATAACCCTTTTTATCAAGGGAGACAAATCCTATCTTGATCAAACACCATCTTCATATGCTTCATGTCATACCCAACCGACACCATATTTGCCACCCATGGCTAGAGCGACGTTTGGATGCCATCAAAGCATGACATTCCACACATGAGATGCAATGAAGATCTCAAGTCAAATTAAGGATCACTCACACCACTGTCATTAGATATCAACCATTGACACTATATAGAATATCCATATAGGATCTCTGTATGGGTCATCCAATGCATCGTTACAATAACGAGCATCCACACACCTATCCAAGTATCTTCATACTTCAGCTTGTGAAATCAGTTTTGCTCACCCCAAGGGTGAGGATATGCAATGTGTGCTAGTCGCACGGTGTTCGATGGTGTCCAGTTCCATCTACACATCGATTGGAAAAGTTTAAAGAATCGAACCATAACGTGCAATTTGAATCTTGTAATTTGTAATCTCTATTACAAATTCCATATGCACGGCTCACATTCTTTTGGACTTTATCTCACAGACAAATATATCAAATAAAAGACATCTGGATAGATAAAGAAACCATTTTATTTGATTTGTATTCATAGAATGTATACAACATTTAATCCAATTGGATTTAGGGCATACACTAACAACCCAACCTCCATCCATGGCTAGAAAGGTTGATTTTTTTTATTATTTAAATTAAGAGATTTAGCTATTTAATATAATCTAGAGGTCGTTCAGCAAAAATCCAACCATCTCCCTCTTTTCAATCGAGACAAGGAAGAGGTTTTACATAGGTGCACTTGAAGGAAGCCTCCTAACATCACTAAGTTGCTAATGGAGGCTTATCTAGTTAATGCTGGCCTAAACCCAACCATTTTGAGGGTATTTTCTTCAAACTCTCTCAACTTTGATTTATTTCTTCTTCATTCAGTCACTTAGGTATTTCTCTTAATGGTAGAGATAATGAATGTCTTGGCACTCCAAAGGATAGCAAAGGCGAAGAGGTCAACCATCGAAGATCCATCCATACCTCAACCTATGACGAATATGAGGCTTACCTCTAAAAACAAGTCGTCTTGCTAAACTAAGGATAATCAGACTGAGGCTGCACAACTTATACCAATCGGCTAGCTTTTGATCAACCAATAGTCATTCTAGGTCTATCACTATTGTGAGGGAGGCAGCAAAAGAGGTAAGAACTCTCTCCTCTAGCTAAAAGTGTTCTTTTCTCTCTGGCCCAAGTCCCTTCCCCTTGACTGCAATGTTAGATCGATATGATCCTCAATGGGGTATCCATGTCTTTGGCTTTATCTTAGAGGGGAAGGTAGTTTAGAGAATGCTCCATGGCTTCTATCTTTTGATAGACCAACTAAGCTTTTCCAAGGATTGAACGATGATATTCCAAGGTAGTTTAAGAAGCTTTATGACATTGATCACTTGCTCTCTTATTTTTTCACAAGTCTTTCAACTCATAGGCCATATTGACATCCTTTGCTTTTTTTCAAGGTTGCAATCTTAATAAATGGTGGTGGAGCAACTAAACTAAAGGAACTCAAAGTTTCAGTAGCTTTGATATGAGGTAAAGGAACTACAACATAAGATAGAGATGGCAAAGATAGAGCTGGTGGTCAACAAGGACTAGGAAAGGATGTTGTTACATAACTTAACTATCAAGGCTGGTCATAGCTCAATATAGAGTGACAGCTAGAGGTGATGAGGTAGGAACAAAATGAGCTAAAAGACAAGCTATTCTAAGTTCCTACCTAGGCGATTGAGGAGTATAAGGGGTTGAAGGCATATCAAGATGAGTTGATTCAGTACAACAATGACTCCTACAAATTAAGCTAAGTTCAAGCTTTGCAAGATGCTGACTTGATTGAGTAGCCTTAACCCCTCTAAAGATTTTCTTTGACTTGATGGTGCCAAGGAAGAGAAGCCCAGATCAGGCTCTTCTATGGAGATAAGAAAGCTATCCAAACTATTGCAATCAAGGATCATCTAGCCCTTAAAGCACTCGAGGTGGAATATTTTGAGAGCAAGGAGGAGGATGAGTAGCAGTGGTAGATTCCAATGCAAATATCCCCTTTAGGACAACCACGAGGGTCGGCGTTTTTCTTTTTATTTATATAGTTAGTAATATCCAACCTGAAGGAGACTCCACTCGATAACTAGTTGACCAAAAGATAACTTGATCTAAAGATGTCTAACTTAAAAGATTTTTTTTTTTTTGCTTTTTTTCTTTATACTCACTTTAGCAAATATCTCTTTCAATTTTGTTTGGCTAAAAGGGGAGCATTTGTACTCAACTTTAAGCTAAACTTATTGTAAATAACTAATTAATGAATGAGATCACTTTTTCAACATTATCTCTTCATCTTCCTTTTTGTCTCTATGACATAAGAACTTACTTCATAAATGTTGAAGTACTTCAAGTTTTCTTAATGTTTGAGATTGATTGGACAATCTATAGTGTTACTGAGCACAACCCACAATGGTAGCTAGGGGGATAGTTTTTGGGAAAGGAAAAGACTAGGCAATGGCGGAGCTGGGCGTCATCTTTTTGCTCCTTCTATAGTAGGCTTTGAGTGCTCCTATGTGATTTCTCAAAGATTTTTAAGTTAGCTCTTGAGACATACGACTACCAGTACCATTAGGACTTAACCAACCTTAGCATCTTAGATCAGTCTAGGAAATAATTTAAGACTATTCCTTTAGAAATTTAAGTCTCATAGGCTGAATTTATGTGCCTAATGGGGCAAACTTTTAAATTGCATTAGTCAACTTTACTAGTGGTCGACTTAATTTCAATTTTCAAGCATCATCTCATAGCCTTTGACTAACTTATCCTTCAAGGTATTAAGCTAACTAACATTGATTAGTTTCAAACTTGATCTACTTCATTTACGATCTACTTAAAATTTCTATAGCACTAAGCTCATAAAATTTTAAGTCAAGTTAGACGAGCTAGCTTACCCATGATCAACCATAATATATAAATATACATTCTTAAGCCAAACCAAATTGGTTTTTAATTCTCAAGCTTAGACTAACTCTAAGTTCAAACCTATTATTTTTGTGCAAGTCTATCTCATGAGCATATTTTAAGTGTCCAAGACTACAAAATTCCAGACTAAGTAGGACGGGTCACCTATCCTTTGATCAACTCTAGAAGCAAACTAAAGCTTTCTAGAATTTGTAGGAATATGTCAATAGGACAGCTATCTACAATCATGAATTAGTGATAGCAATATCATATTACTAATAATGATTTTTTCCTACATAAGACTCCTCTCTCTCTCTCTCTCTATATATATATAGAGAGAGAGAGAGAGAGAAAGAGGGCTTCTAAATTTTGATGACATGTTGGTAGTTAAAGATGATTAATCGGGCATGTCTTATCCTAGATTAATATGATTGCCCGTTGCAACCAAAAAATAAAAAAAAAGATGATTAAAATTAGTAGGTGAAATATAAGGGTTGATTATACGATATTATGACTTTGTTCATATTTTATATCTCACCGTATCCATAGGGCTAGAATGTGGCAAAGTGCTCCACAAAATTTTTAGGATATCAAATTACTTTTTGACTAGATCTATAAAAAGTGAGAAATATATATTGAGGTAGGCAGAGATTTGATTGAGTGAAACTTTACTAACATTTAATCATGCTACGATTGAATAATGAGAGCCTAATATTGATGATCTAAACCATTGGATTTAAACTACTTACATATCAATTATCATGATTGTCAAGTGGTTAATTAAAAACATGTATTATTTTATATCTTTTATTATATTCATTTTTTGATTATTTAGGGCATGGATTAAGGGTCTCCAAATTATATAGTTTTTAATATATAAGTAATTTAGAGATAATAAATCATATCTTATAACTCAAATAATTGATATTGGACCCCTAATATTTTGTCATGACTCGACCAAATCTAAGTAAAGATCCAGCTGATAAATCCTTATCTTTTACGCACAACAAAAGCTTAACTTGGCTACTCTTGAATAGATTTTCACACGGATTCAATTAAATCTATAAGATATCACTTTACTACTTTGAGCTATTAAATTTGATTTACTAGCTCTAAATTGCCTAAAAATTAAAAACCATGTGATTTGAAAAGTAGTCAAAATATTGGTTTAGTGTATATATACACACACATTAGCAAAAATTTTGTGCTAGATCTATCTTCAATTTTAATGACATGCCTCAATCCCACTAAATGTGACAATCAATCTACATGTGGCATGTGGCTTTACGAAAGAGGCCTTTAGCAAGTCCAATACTCATATATAGAGATGGATACAGAGAAGAGAGTCTATAACGCCTCCTCCTCCCATTAATATCTTCATTCATTTTTGGTCCTCTTATAGAGATTAAACTGAAAACAGAAAATAGTGAAATGCAAGAGCCAAAAATAAAAGTACAAGTCATCGAGTTGCCTGAATCATTTTAATCACCAACAATACTTCCAAATATTCTTATACATAATGCATTGTACTATTATAAGGGACTAAATTGGATGCATTACTCGTTTGTAGTAGTTGTTATTGTTGACTTTTACCGTTTGAAAAGTTAAAAATAAAAAAAAAGGGGAAGCTGCTGTTAAGGCCCCATGCGAGCATTTAAAGCTCGCGTGGGACGCTAGCGGGGAACGCTTGTGAGCGTTCCGTGATTTCCGAAAACGCTCGAGCGTTCCGCTATTCCTTCCATTTGGGAAGGAACGGTCACAAGGAGAAACGATCATTTTTTTTAATATAAATATATGGATAAACTAAGGGAAATAAGCAGTGAACATAGAAGGTAGAAAAAAAAATCCTTAAAAAATTCTGTTGCTATAAATGCAAATCCGATCTTGCTGCCACAAATTCTTGAAGATTCTGTTGCCTGTTGCTGCAAATCTTTGAAGATCTTGTTGCTGCAAATCCTTGAAAATTCTGTTGTCTGTTGCTGCAAATCTTTGAAGATCTTGTTGCTGCAAATCCTTGAAGATTCTATTGCCTGTTGCTGCAAATTCTGTTTGTACAAATTCTTAAAGATTCTGTTGTTACAAATCCTTGAAGATTCTATTACTGCAATTCCTTAAAGATCCTGTTGCTGCAAATCCTGATGCTATCTCAACAAGGAATCTAAACAAGAAAATCTGTCTCAACAAACAACCGGTGGTAAAAGATTTATTTAACTATTTTATTATTATATTTGGGCATCTGAAGAATCACTGGGTTTAAACCTCCACCCGATCGTGCTCGCGGTAAGAGGATCGAATCAAATCAGGTCGTTGTACCTTGGGAACAATTCGCCAACAACCCGCACGAGGGGGCGAAAATTTGTCCTTAGGGCAGTGTTTAACATGCCTCGACCAGTTTGATTCTTTTTAATTTTTTTATTTTGAGTATAAATTTTTTGATTAATTTTCTAGCATTTTTCTAATAAAGGAATTTTGCAAAAGGAAAAAATAATTTTTCTAACAGCTAAGGACAAGTTTTGCTCTCATTAGAAATTGCTAGATTTTATTATAAGTAATTTCATTTTTTTTAAAAAAAAGGAGTTTTGAATTTAAAATTTAAAATTTAAATTTGAAATTCAAATTAAAAAAAATTTTTAACTCAAATTTAAAATTGAATTATTTGAGTTAATTATTGCTTAGTGGTTTGATTATTATTGCAAATAGTTTTTAGATTTAATTCTTTTGAATTTAAATTTAAAATCTAGAAATATCTGAAAAATTATTAATTTAAAAAATTCAAATACTTTTTGGTTGTGCAGAACGAATTAAGAAACCAATTTTTTAAAATGGGTTATGATGATCTTAGTGCAATTAAACAAGAAAAATTTAATGGATCATTCTTTAGGAGGTGGCAAAGCCAAGTGAAATATTGGTTTACCACTTTAGGTTTATTTTCTACCATAGAATTTTCAGATCCCAAATCTAATAGTCAACAAGGTTCTTCTAGTATAGTTGATACCTCATCTTCATCAAAAACACCCTAAGAAATAGATTTTCATTGTAGACATAGAATTTTAAGTGCCCTATTTGATAATCTTTATGATGTCTATCTTCCTACTAAAACTGCTAAGGAACTATGGGATGCTCTTGAGACTGAATATGGAATGGTTGATGCTGGTCTAGATAGATTTACTATCTCAAAATTTTGAAAGTACATAATGGTAGATTCCAAACCCATTAGCATTCAAATTCATGAATTCTAAGATTTTCTTAGAAAGTCAGAGTTGACTGGCTATAGTTTTTTTGAAAACTATAAGGTCCAAGCCTTAGTAGATTCTCTTCCACCATCTTGGTCATCCTTTGCTCGAGAGCTAAGTCATAAGCAAGGTAGCTTGACCCTAACAGAAGTGATTAACTCTATTAGGATAGAAGAGGAACACCGGCTTAAGCTAAATCAAAATCAAAAGACCGACCTTGGACCTAAAATCAATTTAACCGAGTCAAATCCAACTCCAAATCAATTCAAACCTAGGAGAAAGAATTTTAAGAAGAAGAAATTTCAATCTAGATCCAACCAATCATACAAACCTCCTCAGAACCGATCAAATCAGAACCGACCGAATCAGAAGTCAAAGAATTATAAAGGCACATTCTGCTTTGTGTGCGGAAGGACAAATCATGTGGCGAAGGACTGCTACCATCGAAAGACTGAACCATTGAGGAAATCATCCAAACCACAAGTTAACGTGGTTGAGAGTGGTGCTGAGCCTTTTTTTAGGTCAGTAAATTCAAATTTTTTAATTAACTCAAACCAATCTTCTTGTGATTGGTGGCTTGATTCAGGAGCTAATGTTCATGTTTGTTTTGATCGCTCCTGGTTCTCCACCTTTCAGGAATCAAGTGGAGGAGGTATGACACTTGGGAATAACTCTTCAGCACAAGTGCTTGAGAAAGGTCAAGTGGATCTAAAGATGACATCTGAAAAATCCTGGTCCTTCATGAAGTGTTGTTAGTTCCTAGTGTTAGAAAAAATCTGATTAGTGGATCTCTTCTTATATCTAGAGGATATAAAATTGTTCTAGAGTCAAATAAAGTTATAATTACTCGTAATAATGAGTTTGTTGGTAAAGGTTTTGTATGTGAAGGTCTTTTTAAACTAAATGTATCCTCTAAGTTATCTAATAAAAGTTCTCTTCTTTTTAATGTTGAATCTTCAAATGTTTGGCATAGTAGACTTGGTCATGTGAATTTTGATCGTATTATGTGACTCTACCAAGTTTCCTACACGGGGAGGAAGTCGTTACTTTGTAACATTCATAGATGCCTTCTCAAGATATTGTCACATATATTTGATAAAATCTAAGGATGAAGTATTAGATAAGTTTAAGATTTATAAGGTAGAAGCTGAAACCCAAACTAAGAAACAGCTTAAGAAATTTAGGTCAGATCGCGGTGGTGAATATACTTCAAATGCAATGACTCTATTTTGTCAAGAATATGGGATTATTCATGAAGTTACACCACCATACTCTCCTCAGTCTAATGGTGTAGCTGAACAAAAAATCGTACATTAATGGATATGGTTAACTCAATATTAATAAGTTCAGGCGTACCTGAGAACTTATGGGGGGTAGCTCTTTTAGCTGCATGTTATATTTTAAATAGGATACCCTTTAAGGATAGTCCTAAAACACCTTTTGAGCTTTGGAAAGGTAGAACACCCAGGCTAGATTATCTTAAAGTGTGGGGATACTTAGCTAAGGTTGGAATACCTGAACCCAAGAGAAGAAAAATAGGACCTAAAACTGTAGATGCTATCTTTATAGGTTATTCCTTAGATAGTAGTACAAATAGGTTCCTAGTGACAAATTCTGATATAAGTGGCATCTCAAATAACACTCTTATCGAATCTAGAGATGCTACTTATTTTAAAAATGTTTTTCCTTTCAAGAACCAAGTACCAAATCAACTCTCTTCTAATCCTTTCTTGGTTCATGATTCTTTTGAAGCTAGTTTCTCTAATGAGTCAAGGAAAAGAAAAAGATCTAATCCTAAAGGTGAACCTTCTGAACTTAGAAAAAGTTCAAGGATAAGGAAAGAAAAAGATCTTGGTGAAGGTTTCTTTACTTTCCTAGTCGAAGGTGAACCTTCTTCTTTTTCAGAGGCGATGTCTTCTCCTGATGCTCCTTTTTGGAAGGAAGCTATCCTTTCTGAATTTAATTCAATGTTACAAAATGAAACTTGGATCTTATCTAATTTATCCCATGGAAGCAAACCTTTAGGGTGTAAGTGGGTATTTAAGAAGAAATTTAGACCTGATGGTTCAATAGAAAATATAAGGCTAGATTAGTAGCCAAAGGGTATAACCAAAAGAAAGGGTTAGATTTCTTTGATACATATTCTCCTGTAGCTAGAATAACAACCCTTAGATCACTACTTGCTATTGCTTTCATTCATAAGTTAATCATTCATCAAATGGATGTGAAGACTGCGTTCCTAAATGGAGATCTTGAGGAGGAGATCTATATGGAATAGCCTGAAGGTTTTGTTGTAAAGGAACAAGAAGATAAGGTTTGTAAACTTATCAAGTCCCTTTATGGTCTTAAACAGGCTCCTAAACAATGGCATGAGAAATTTGATCAAATTATTCTATCTTTTGGATTTCAAATCAATAATCATGATAAGTGTGTGTATTCTAAGATCGTCGATAATGATTGTGTAATCCTTTGCTTATATGTCGATGATATTTTAATTTTTGGAACATCTCTTGAAATTATTTCAAGTGTTAAATCCTTCCTCTCTTCTAAGTTTGATATGAAAGATTTAGGTGAAGCGGATGTAATCCTAGGGATGAAGCTTATCAAGTCCCATGAAGGGATAGCTCTCTCTCTTTCTCATTCTATAGAAAAAATGATCAAAAAGTTTGGTTATTCCAATCTTAAATCAATATCTACTCCTTTTGATCCTAGCTTTCACCTAAAGAAAAATTTAGGTGACCCAATTAATCAATTAAAGTATTCTCAAATTATAGGATCTCTCTTGTATGTAGCAAACAGAACAAGACCTGATATTGCCTATGCTGTAGGAAGGCTGAGTAGATATAATCAAAATCCTGATCAATCTCATTGGGTAGCCTTAGAAAGAGTGTTCCGATATTTAAAGAAAACACTTAATCTCTCTTTGATGTTCACTGAATACCCTGAGGTGGTTGAGGGTTACAGTGATGCTAATTAGGTCACTGATTCTCATAATTTAAAATCAACTACCGGATACGTTTTTCTTCTTGGCGATGCTGCTATTGCCTGGGGATCCACTAGGCAAACTATTATTTCTAGAAGCACCATGGAGGCCGAGTTGATAGCTCTGGATACCACTTGTAATGAGGCAGAGTGGATAAAAAATCTAATATCAGAGCTACCTTTGGTACCTAAGCCAGTTCCAGCTATATCTATCCATTGTGATAATAAGGCCGCAATTGAACTGATAAATCAAAAGAGTACCAATAAAAAGATGAATCGCCATATACGGCTTCGTCATAAGTCTATAAGACAACATAAGAAAAATGATTCTATAAGACAACATAAGAAAAATGATGTTATCTCTTTGGAATTTGTCAAATCTGAGAAGAATTTGGCAGATCAATTAACCAAGAGATTATCTAGGAGTGGAGTCCTAGATTCATCGAGGGGGATGGGGCTTAAGCTCATTATTTGGTCACCAGCAGTGGATACCCAACCTCTGTGATTGAAGATCCCATGAATGAGGTTCAATGTAGTAGAAACGAAGCTGATTGAGTGATCGTGTTAGAGCACAAATTTTGAAAAAAAATTTAACCCATCCCTATGATGAGTGCTCTTATAAAGTTACAAAGTAAATTTATGTAAGGTTGAGTAATTCTCTTAATGGATCCGAGGTAGGTTATCTGCAGGGTATTAGTCACAAATACCCTTGGAGGATTCACCTATATGAGAATTGTCATATGAGGCCGTGACTAAAGGTTGGGCTAACCTTCAGAAATTCTCATGAAAAATCAAGGTACTAAGCGCAAGGCCTTTAATATGCGCTGACCGCTTAAACCCAATTGATTCATGCTGTGTGTGTGATTAGTAGAAGTCTGAGTCAAGGACCTAGTTCAAGGTCTAATCCACTATGGTTCCTTCAGATGTATACAATCAACACTAAGTGAGGTTCAAGTCCACAGGACACCTCACCTATTGCGCAGTATAAGATGCCCTAATTTTTTTTAATTTTATTATTTATTTTATTTTATTTTATTTTTAACTTTTAAAAAAAGG
The DNA here is from genome assembly GCA_900491605.1 of Calamus simplicifolius. Lineage (NCBI taxonomy): Eukaryota > Viridiplantae > Streptophyta > Magnoliopsida > Arecales > Arecaceae > Calamus > Calamus simplicifolius. The sequence continues at coordinate 520,865 of UESW01003856.1, forward strand.
GGAAGCTGCTGTTAAGGCCCCACGCGAGCATTTAAAGCTCGTGTGGGACGCTAGCGCGGAACGCTAGTGAGCGTTCCGTGATTTCCGGAAACGCTCGAGCGTTTGGTCGAGCGTTCCGCTATTCCTTCCGTTTGGGAAGGAACGGTCATAAGAAGAAATAGTCATTTTTTTTAATATAAATATATGGATAAACTAAGGGAAATAAGCAGTGAACATAGAAGGCAGAAAAAAAAATCCTTAAAAAAATTCCGTTGCTATAAATGCAAATTCGATCTTGCTGCTGCAAATCCTTCCTCGAAGATTCTGTTGCCTGTTGCTGCAAATCTTTAAAGATCTTGTTGCTCCAAATCCTTGAAGATTCTGTTGCCTGTTGCTGCAAATCTTTGAAGATCTTGTTGCTGCAAATCCTTGAAGATTCTATTGCCTGTTGCTGCAAATTCTATTGGTACAAATCCTTAAAGATTCTGTTGTTGCAAATCCTTGAAGATTCTGTTACTGCAATTCCTTGAAGATCTTGTTGCTGCAAATCCTGATGCTGTCTCAACAAGGAGTCTAAACAAGAAAATCTGTCTCAACAAACAACCGGTGGTAAAAGATTTATTTAACTATTTTATTATTATATTTGGGCATCTGAAGAATCACTGGGTTTGAACCTCCACCCGATCGTGCTCGCGGTAGGAGGATCGAATCAAATCAGATCGTTGTACCTTGGGGACAATTCGCTAACAACCCGCACGAGGGGGCGAAAACTTGTCCTTAGGGCAGTGTTTAACACGCCTCGACTAGTTTGATTCCTTTTAATTATTTTTATTTTAAGTATAAATTTTCTGATTAATTTTTTAGCATTTTTCTAATAAAGAAATTTTGCAAAAGAAAAAAATAATTTTTCTAACCGTTCTTATTTCCTCAACTTGGATAACATTCTTTTACCATGTAAAACGTTAACTATATTCTAGACAGGATATTGCTATTATTAATACATACATACATGCAAACATGTATGTAGAGAGAGAGAGAGAGAGAGAGAGAGAGAGAGAGAGAGAGAGGGGGCGGGGGGGGGGGGGGTAAAGAATCAACTTTGGCACTAGGCAAAACAGAAATGAAATTACTCGATAGCCGTCCATGTCATGACCTAGCTAGTAAAGCGAAGCAATCACCTCATAATGTTGAATGGCACAACTTGCGTGGAAGAATCTCCTGCATCAAATGTAGCATCAGCGCTAGAGAATCTGGCTTCACCTAGCAAGCTTTCACCTTCCTCATTGTTCTCTCTAACCCAAGGGTGCACCTCCATCCTTTGCAGCCCTTCCAACTCTATTGCAACTTCTTTCATTGTTGGTCTTTCCTCACCCTTTAGTTTGAGACATCTCCTGGCGAGCTGGGCAACTGCTACAAGCAACTCTGGTGATCCTTCATCAATCACTCGGTCCTCCAAAATCTCAAAAAGTCTGTTCTCCTTTAAGTGAGACACAAAATGCATGGAAAGATTTTGTTTCTCAGCAGATCTTGTTGTTATGATGGGCCTCTTGCCCGTTAAAAGCTCGACTAGAACTACTCCAAAGCTATAGACGTCACTTCTGTCAGTGAACTGGGAAGTGTACAAGTATTCAGGATCTAAGTACCCCAGGGTTCCCCTCACTAATGACGTTAGACCATTTCGATCGAATGGAACAAATCTTGAGGCTCCAAAATCAGAGACTTTAGCGGTGAGATTGTCATCTAGCAGTATGTTCGTGGACTTCACATCTCTGTGAATGATGGGCATGGAAGCAACAGAATGCAAGTAGGCTAATGCTCCTGCTGTCTCAGCTGCGATCCTTAGACGGTTTGCCAAGGATAGCGATAACCTGCAACTCTCATCATGGATATGGTGGGAAAGTGTTCCATTAGGCACAAATTCATAAACTAGCATGGGGACTTTAGTCTCAAGACAACATCCTAAGAGCTTCACAACATTTCTATGATTGATGTGGGAAAGAATGACCACCTCATTTATAAACTGCTCAATCTCACTTTGACCCCCATCTTCTGTTATTCTAGATTTCTTGATGGCAACTACACTCTCATTGGAGAGTATTCCTCTATAAACTGTACCAGATCCTCCTCGACCAAGAATTCTGTTCTCATTGTAGTTGTTGGTTGCCTTGTTGAGCTCCTCCGCCATAAATAATTTTGTTGCGTGGCTCATGCTCTCGGCCGAAGAAAATTGCTGTTGCAATAAATAGCCCCCGTTTTGTCGAAAGAACTTCTCTTTGAGCCTAATGAGCTTGTTTTTCTTGTAAACCCAATATAGCCAGGAACTTGTGATAATTAGTAAAACGAGGCCAAATCCCACGCCTGCAGATGGCCAAGAGAGAAGTTGAAGCCAGCACGTTTAAAAGGCTTTAGTGTTAACTTGCTATGAATGGGAAGGGTCGCGGATTAATGGGGATGAGGTTGCCCAACAAATCAGAGGTAAAAATATCTTTATGAGGGCCTAGTTAAGAATTATGTCAGATGATTTAATAGATTATAAAAGTATTGATTAAAAAGTTTAAAAATTCAAACAAAATGAAAAGGTAAAGAAGGACGTGACAACGAGGCTAGCTACGTTAGGTGTCTATTAAGCAGTTTGACTAGCTACTTGTGGACATTAATGGAGCCCTAACTGGCTATAAGTCTAACGGTGCATGACTCTTTAGATTGTTCTGGGTCTTTGAAACGACAACAATAACAGCAAATGGGTAAAGAAGACTTGTTACATTACCTAGGATTACATAGAGGAGCAGCTTCATAGATTTGCATCCGCTTCCGTCGACTTTACCGTCACCAAACGTGCCCCGGGGACAAGAGCAGTAATAGCTTCCTGGCGTGTTGGTGCAAATTCTCGCGCAAGGTTTGCTGGATGGCAGAACAGCACATTCATCGATATCTATCGATCATACATGCCATCAAGAAAAATATATATTTCATTAAAATAATAATAATAATAATTTTTTTATAAAAAAAAATCAAAAATGGAACAAGAGAAAGGGACTAATTAATTACCTTGGCAGCCTCCTTGCAGATAAGGGTTGCCTTCAAACCCTTTGGAGCAATTGCAGCGATATCCAGGCCCATTAGTGGAGTTCAAGCAGATGCTATTGTCGGACTTGCATGCAAAACTTGTGAAGTTACTTTGAGCTTCCTCACAGGTCTGGTTCCCGATGGCCCAATCCAGCGTCACAGGAACGTCCGTCATATTGGCAAGAGAGGAGAAGCTATCGAGGCTAAAGTTGAACCACCCTTGGGCATCTGTCAGGAAAGCATAGCTGCAAGGATTGAAGTCCCAACAATTGGTGTGATTGAAATAGTCCAGGATGATGACCGTGAAGGCGAGGAGGCCTTTGGGAATGGGCACCTCGCAGCAGCCTATGCCGGAGCACTTGTCGTTGGGGATATGGCGGGTGCTGTTGCACACAGACATGCACCCGGTCCAGAAATCCGATTGGTCATCGTAGATGTACGCTCGGGTGTCGCACCCGACGGCGACGAACTTGTTGCGGGAGTCGGAGAGCCTGTAGGGCGTATAGGTTAGGTTGATGGATGGGTTGTTCCAGTCGGTGTTATTGCCGTTGTTATCGTAGCAGTCATAGGCCATGTATTGGTTGACGACCACCAGACCCTGGGAGAGCTGGATCTCCACAACGTCGATGTTGCTCCGACCGAGAAAGGGCTTCGGAGGGCTGAAGGACGCATTGCAAGTGATGTTGAAGCCTTCTTCGAGGGAGCAGCCTTCACCGATGCCAAAAGGGTAGGGGATGCTCACATTCCCACATATATCTTTACAGCCAGGCAAAGCATTCGGCTGTGCGGCCGATGCCGCCATGGCTGACAAGCCTAAGGTCAGGAGAAGAAGAAGAAGCGATACTGGCAATTCTAAATTATCCTTAAAATTCTTGCTCTCTTTCCTCATATGTTCTACTCCAGTAGCCCCCCTTTCCCCTCCACAGCTTCCCCTTCTTTCACGTTCGCTCCGATGGCTCCTCCTCAACTTTCTTTTGCCTCGATGCTCAAGAGGGAGCACCGAAAGAAGAGTAGTTTAGAAATTAAGATTTTTAAAAAATTTTAAAAAATATACTAAATAATTTGAATGATGCAAATAGAAGCTATGTAGCACTTACTAAAGATGTGCCCGATGGTGCACTACAAGAGAAATAAAATATTGCGACGCCCAAATGCGTCGCAATTGCGTCACTAAACATGCTATTGCAACGCAATAGCGATGCAATGACGGCGTCGCTCAAATATCCGTCGCAATACTCATTTGTCGCAATTGCGTCGCAATATTGCGACTCTCTGCGACGCAACATTGCGTCGCAATACTGCGACGCATGCAAATGCGTCGCTAAATTTAAAATTAATTTTAAAACAAAAAAAATTATTATTAAATATTACGACGCAATAAATTACGTCGCAATATTGCGACGCATCCAGCTGCGTCGCAATATTTAATAATAATATTTTGGTATAATAGCGACGCAATTTGAGTCGCTAATGCGTCGTAGATAAAAATTATTTTAAAATATTACGACGCAGGGTCATTGCATCGCAATATTTATTAAAAATTTTTAAGATAAAATAGCGACTCAATTTTAGTCGCTAATGCGTCGCTATTAAATTTATTTTTAAATTATTGCGATGCCAGGTCATTGCATCGTAATATTTAATAATAATATTTTAAAAATATTAGCGATGCAATTTCAGTCGCTAATGCGTCGTAAATTTTGTTTTTAAAAAAATATAAAAGATTAAAAATTAAAACGGTTAATACAATTTCGCTAAATCTAAATATTGATACAAACATTTTTCAATCAATCCAAACAATAATAAATTTCCAAAAATAATTTATATATTAAAATTTTGAAGTTTTTACAACATAAAAAAAAAAAAATACATCAAGTATCTGGGCGATCACGTGGAGGCTGTGGAGGCTGAAGACTCTGCGACAAGCGGCTAACCATATCTCGCAAATAATGCATCTCATCTCGCATGTCTGCAATCTCCTGATCCCGGCCTCGCATACGATCCTCAAAATCCTGCTCGACCTCCTGGCGAATCTCCTCTGCAATAGATCTGCGAAGGTCGTGTAAACGCTCGGGAGGAAGATCACCAGGAACTCGCGAGCTGAAGGCATGATGGGAAAAATACGTAGAAGCTCTAGTGCCCAGACCATAGACCCTGCGGTCTCGTGGCTGGGCACCAACAGCCTCAAAAAACACACGCCGACTCTTCTCTGCTGAGAGTTCGACGGGCGTCTCCCCATCAGTAGAGTCGACCTGCGATGCCTGGGAGCGAAGCTCCTCGACTCGCATCTTGAAATTATGAAATCAACAATAAATGAGTTAATAAATTTCTCGAAATAAAATTTTAGAAATTAAATAGATACTACATAAATCTAATTTCTTACCGCAACCTCCTGTGATCGCGTGTCAACCTAGGAACCGTCCCTCCTGGTGTGTGTCGCCCTGAATAGACGAAACTCACCAGGATCTCCGCCCTCCTGCTCAGACTATAACAATAAAAAAAAATGATATTAATACAAATATTTGTAAATAACTAAAATAGTAATTAAAATATTTATGTTTTCTTACCATACGCCGTCTGTGCTCCTGAATGGAAATGGAGCCCGAAGTATGGCGGGAGAGACCCGTGCTAGGACCGCCCTTCTCAGATTGGCGGTTCGTGCTGGCTGATGCGGACCTCCTGTGCTAGCCATCGGACTCCCAGGCCTGCTGCCACTCGTGCCAAATACCCTCTGGCACATGCGCAGGACGCTGACCCGATGACCTCCATGATGAAGCATGTCGGAGTATCGGCATCGCGTCAGAGCCTCCCATGCTGCCCTAATGGCATCATGGCTGGCAGGATCCCACGTAAACTTTTCTGCATTAAAATAAACAGTTAGTTTCTGAATTTATTAAGTTTAAGAAATTTTATATCACTGATAAATTGTATTTAATAAGTTTACCTGAAACTCAGAAAAATAAAACTCCCTCGTGGCTGGAGATACGTGGCGCCAATCGTAGCCACTGGGATCTGCACGCCTCTGAAATACGGCGCTGATGTGGCTGGATACATGATGCTGCTCAATGAATCTGTTAAAAAAATGCATGTTTATAAGTAATTGACTTAAAAACATAAACATATATTTTTAATTAGTATATACTTACATCCCCTGAGCATCAAGTCGAAGTAAAGTGCGGCCGATGGTAGAAGAACTCTCGGAGGTATGTGCCGATCGGCTAGATGGTAATACTGCTGGAGAGATCGAATGTTGTGCCACTGCTGGAGATACAAACTCTCCATCTCCGACGCTCATGTGATCTGATGTAGCAGGGCTACATCCCTGCTCACTCCATCTGTCGTCGGTAGATCTACCTCTGCCCGTCATACTGAAAATACTAAAGATTCACACAATTAAATTACGATTAATGATTGACTATGTAAGAATTTAACACTTATAAAAAAAGTTAAATTTTAAAAAACCTCTATGTTTAATCGGTGTCATTTGTTTCGTAAAATGTTGGTTCAACATCCGATGCCGTATCAGATTACGAATCAGTTTCATTATCATCGGAAGGAAACCGAACATTTGCATCCGCAATTTCTTGGACATCACCATTTGGATCTCTAAGTGATGTTTCAGGAGCCCTTGTGTCGTCCTCAATTGCATGCATTTCCATCTCATCCTCTTGAAATGCAGGGCACTCGGCTGATTGACTTGATGAACTCTCCTCTAATACGATTGTTGAACATGGGACGATTTTAGAAACGGCCCACCAATCTCGCTTGTCGTTGCGCAAACTTGGATATCCGCAGTAAAAGACTTGCTGAGCTTGGGATGCAAGGATGAATGGGTCATATTTCTGCAATCTTCGTCGATGGTTCACTTCAACCAAATTGTAGTCGTTATGAACCCTTTTGCTCACAGGAACTATCGGATCGAACCAATCACAACGAAACAATACGGTTCGTTTCATAGGCCAACCGAGATATTCAACTTCAACCACCTCTACTAACTTTCCATAATAATCCTGCATATTTGCTCCAACACTTTCTCCTTTCACACACACGCTCCAGTTCTGCGTGCCTCTTGAAGCTGCTAATCGTTCAATCTGAAATTTGTACCCATTTACAAAATAGCCAGTAAAGGTTGTTACGATCTTCAATGGCCATTGCGATAGACATTTAATAAAATATTATCGATTGTGGACCATGGACCGTTGACCTATAAATTAATAAGCTATTCACATCCAATTCAAAAAATAATAACCATTATCGAAATTGATTGAGTGATACTACTCACAAATTCATAAACCAGTAAGCAAACTCCATTTCTAATTTCTGCCCAATTGCAACTTGACTGATGTCGGGATTCATCTGTCGTTGTCTATCACAAAACATCCTTATGGGATGAAAAGGATGAAAACTAATGTTAGAAATTAAATATTGTGGTATATTGTTATTTAAATTTAAATTTCCAATTTAGCATTGAAGTATACACTTACTCAATATATGGATCGACTTCTCTACAGTTCATTAGGATGTAATAATGTGCTGCATTATACTCCATATCGCTAAGATTTCTTGACTTCTGCCCATCAAATGAACGGCCGATAGCTTTAAAAATTGATATTCTACCGTCATTAGCTTCTGCTTCGTCCACACATACGTCATCGTTACGACCATGATTTCGACTCCTCGTGTGGATGTGACCCTCAAAGTAATGTGAGGCAAAAGCTGAAACTTTTTCGACCAAGTGTGCATTGCATATAGAACCTTTAACCCTTGCCTTATTATGGACATTATTTTTTAACTTCTTAAGATACCTATATGTAAAGTTGCAACAAAAAATTAACGAATTTTTCAAGCAATGAAATAATATTTGAAATGTCAACATATCTTAATGATGTATATATTTACCTCTCGAAAGGATACATCCAGCGATACTGCACGAGACCAGCTATGCTCGCTTCGTATGGCAAGTGAACCGGTAAATGCTCCATTGAGTCAAAAAAACTGGGAGGAAATATTCGCTCAAGCTTGCATAAAATAATTGGAATTTTCTCCTCAAGCCTTGCCATGGATGCAGAAGTAATGACTGCGGCAGATAACTCCTTGAAGAATAAGCTGAGCTCCGTAATTGCCTTCCAACATGTTGCGGAAGCAACTCACGAAAAGCTATAGGTAATAACCGTTGCATGAAAACATGGCAGTCGTGACTCTTCATGCCGAAAAACTTGAGCTTATGCATGTCCACACACCTACCGATATTTGAGGCATAACCATCTGGAAATTTTAACCCTCTAAGCCAGTTACATAAAACTTCTCGTGAATTTTTGTCAAGAGTGTAACATGCTTTAGGATAGGTCCTATCGGCACTCCTTCTCAAATCACCTCTTCTGCAGTACTGATTAAGTTCTTCTCTTGACTTTGCAGTATCTTTTGTTTTTCCCAGGATGTTTAGCACCGTGTTAAATATGTTATCAAAGAAATTTTTCTCGATATGCATAACATCCAAGTTGTGCCGGATGAGATTTGTGCTCCAATAAGGCAAATCCTAAAATATACTTCGCTTCTTCCAGTTATGTTCTTTACATATACGGCCATTTATTCTATCTGCATCCGGTTCCCATGCATACATCAACCCCAAATGCTCTATAGAATCAAATAGATCAGTGCCGGACCTAACCGGTTCGGCAAATTTTGTGACTGCTTTGTTCTTCCAGAAGGCGATCAAGTTACGCCTGTAAGGGTGATTTGGGGGCAAGAACTTCCTATGGTTATCAAACCATGACTGCTTACCACTCTTCTGCAATGTAAATGCATCCGAATCATACATGCAATGAGGGCATGCTAGACGTCCAGCAGTGCTCCAACCAGACAACATTGCATATGCCGGAAAATCACTTATTGTCCACATCAAAGCAGCTCTCATTAAGAAATTTTGTTTCATAGAAATGTCGTATGCTACGACTCCTGTTTCCCACAACATTTTCAATTCGGCCACCAACGGTTGCAGAAAGACATCAATCTTTTCCTTTGGATTTGATGGTCCTGGAACCAAAACGGTTAAAAACATTGCAGTATCTTTCATGCACTTCACGGAGGAAAGTTATATACAATCAGTATCACAGGCCAACATGAATACTATTGCCCCGCTTGACCAAATGGTTGGAAACCATCGGTACAAAGACCTAATCTCACATTCCTTATATCTTCAGCGAAATCAGGATGATTTTCATTGAAATGCTTCCAAGCCTTTGAATCTGATGGATGCCGCATTTCATCCTCTTTAGATTCATGTTCGGCATGCCATCTCATATCAGCAGCTGTTGCCTCAGATCTGTATAATCTCTGCAGGCGTGGGGTAAGAGGAAAGTAATGCATCCTCTTGTAAGGCACACTTTTCCTCCTACTTGTACCGGCTCCTCCTTCGGTATTTTTGAACCTCGATTGCCCACAAATCTTACACCATCTCAGCTCTGAGTCTTCACCCCAAAATATCATACAATTGTTCAAGCAACAATCGATCTTATTAACTGGGAGCCCAAGCCCACGCAACAACTTTTTTGTTGCGTAAAAACTGTCTGCGGCAACATTGTCATTTGGCAAAATTTCTTTGATTAACCCAGCTACAGAATTGAACGCCTTTTCTGATAATCGATGTTCTGCCTTAATATTCAACATTCGAGCAGCTGTAGAGAACTGGAATGACCCTCACACCCAGGATACAATTCTTGATTTGCAGCACGCAACATATCATAAAATTGATGTGCTTCTGGATTTGGTTCTTCCATAAATGTATTCTGATTGAAGTCATTACCCGATGCATTCATCACCATTTGTTCATATGTGTTTAAATTCACAAATGGTTCATCTACGGGAATTGACTCTTGTTGGCCTATAACAGCTGCTGGAATATCCTCTGGTTCACCATGACAGTACCAAACATAGTAATCAGGAACAAACCCCTTCTTACACAAATGCACCTTAACAGTTTCCACATCTCTGTAGGCTTTATTCTGACACCTGTGGAAGTTGCATGGGCACCTAATCCTAGGCCATCCATCCAGCCAGGTTGGCTACATGCAAATGCGATAAATTCTTCCAATCCATTCAGAAAATCTGGATTCAGCAAGCCATCTTTTATCCTTGCATACATCCACGAGCGAGCCCCGCTCATTTTTGACCGACTTATACAAAGTCTGGTAAATCATTAAATGAAACCACAAAATAAAACTATATTAGTATTACTAAATATATAACTAAATTATTTCTTGGTCACAACTAAGGTTAATAACAACCATTTAAATCATTTATAAGTACACCAATTTTTTTTAGGCAACTAAGGACCCTACCATGCAAGGGCGAGCCACGGCTACGATCCTTGGCGTGCTAGCAAGGACCGATGCACAGGTTCATGGCTAATGGGAGGGCTTGAGTTTGGGTCGGGCCGCAAGGCGGTGCGTTTAATCATGAGACTTCACAAGAATTCAAGTGTCTTAAATAATTCTACCTTCACTCCATGTCTATAAGGTAAGGCCCTATCCCATTCAAGAATATTTTTTGTGATATGTTATTCTGCTATTAATTATCATCGATCGGTTACATTGAAATTTCGGCAGCATTTCCCCATATGTTCTCCTAAATGTGTGGTATATAAGCCACACTAGGAGAACGTATGAGCAAATACAAACCAAAATCTCACCCAACGATGATTACTAGCAGACTAACATGTCGCAAGAAATATTCCAACTGTCCACCAGGACAATTTGAGAATTTGCAAGACTAAGGCTTACAAATTCTCAAACGGGTCTAAAGGTTAAAGTGCTATGATTATGGAAGTCCGAAGACAATCGAACTTATGCTTGTTATTCTTAACTTCTTGTGAATTATACATGTAATCACTAACTTTTTAAGATTATTGTGTCAAATACAAATGTTTGTGAATACTAAAATGTAAATCATTGAAACTACTATTTGTTGCTGAAAATTAAATAATATTACAACAAGACTTTTTATTTAGCATTACATAATTTAATGCATCATTCAGTTTGCAGCAGAATATAAATAATCAAGACATAACAAATGTAAATAAGTACAAATGCACAAATACTATTGCATAAACATTCTGCTTAAATTAATTATTGCATAAACATTATGCAAATTAAATAATAATACAACAAGACTTTCTATCTAGCATTACAAATATTATTGAATAATCAAGACATAACAATCAGTCTATCCAAACAGCTCCGTGGCC
>UESW01003856.1:542392-607716 GCA_900491605.1 Calamus simplicifolius
AATTTTTTAGAAAATTTAAATTTATCAGTTAAAAATATTTAAAAAATATTGCGACGCATTTGCGATGTAATTTTTTAGAAAATTAAAATTTATCAGTTAAAAATATTTAAAAAATATTGCGACGCATTTGCGATGCAATTTCCTAGAATGTTTAAATAATTTTCCCAGAGAAAATAAATTTAATATTGCAACGCATTCATTGCATCGCAAAGTTTTAAGAAAAATAAATGTAAGAAAAAAAATTTTAAAAAATATTGCGATACAATATATGCATCGCAATTATTTTCAGAAAATATAAATTTTATCAGTTATAAATATATTAAAATATTGCGATGCATTTTGCGATGCAATTTCCTAGAAAATAAAAATATTTTCTCAGAGAAAATAATTTTTAATATTACGACGCACTTGTTGCGTCGCAATGTTTTTAAGAAATATAAATGTAATAAAAAAATTTATAAAAAACCTGTGACGCAATATATGCGTCGTAATTATTTTCAGAAAATATTTTTTTATAAATATTTAAAAAATATTACGATGCATTTGCCACGCAATTTTCTAGAAATAAAAATTAGTTTCCAAGAGAAAACAATTTTTAATATTGCGACGCATTTATTGCGTTGCAATGTTTTTAAGAAATATAATGTAATAAAAAATTAAAAAAATATTGCGACGCAATAAATGCGTCACAATTATTTTTTAAAAAATATAATTTTATCAGTTATTAATATTTAAAAAATATTGCAACGCATTTGCGATGCAATTTCTTAGAAAATAAAAATTATTTTTCCGCCGGACATTGGCGCCAAGTTAGCGACTCATTAGCGATGCAATTAGTTGCGTCGCTAAGTTTTGCATAAAAAAATAAAAAAGAAAAGTAGCGATGGATTAGCGATGCATTTTTGCGTCGCTAATCCATAATAAAAATATAAAAATAGCGAGTGATTAGCGATGCATATATTGCGCCGCTAATCACCACTATTTAAGGCTTGTCGGGCCGGCCCCCCCCCCCACCGCTTCCCTTCTCTTCTTCCTTTTCCTACCCTAGCCGCCGCAGCCGTCCGTCCGCTCCTCCGGCTGCCCCCGTCTTCTCTCCCGGCGGAAGCTCCTCCCACTCCGGCGGCGTCCCCTCGCAACCGAGGTAAGCCCATCCTCCTTTTTTTATTTTTAAAATAAGGTCCGGCCACGGGCACCGTCGTGGCCGTCTTCTCCGGCCACGGCCGCTGCCGTGGCCCTCTTCTCTGGCCACGGTGGCCAGGCCACCAAAAAAAAAATTTACTGTTTGGGGGGGGTGGGGTTTCCCCACCCCCCCTTCATCTTCTCCGGCCACGGCCACGGTCGTGGCCGTTTTCTCTGGCCACGGCCGCTGCCGTGGCCGACCGTGGCCTGGCCACGGTGGCCAGGCCACACAAAAAAAATAATTTTTCTTTTTTTGGTGACCTGGCCACCGTGGCCAGGCTACGGCAGTGGCCGTGGCCGGAGAAGACGGCCACGGCAGCGGCAATGGCCGGAGAAGATGGCCACGGCCATGGCCATGGCCGGAGAAGACGAAGGGGGGGTTTTCCCCACCCCCCCTCTCACTACAAGAAAATACTGAAATAGCGACGCAAATTTAGCGACGCAATTATGCATCGCTAAATTGCGACCACTTTTTGACGCCTATGTGACAACAAAATATTGCGACGCAATTAGTGATGCATTAGCGACTCAATAAACCAAAAAATAAAAAAAAATTAATTTTTTATTTAGCGACGCAAATAATGCATCGCAATATTTTTAAATTAATTTTTTATAAAATATAAATATCGGAAAAAAATATTGCGATGCAACTCAGTGCGTCGCAATATTTTTAAAAGAATTAAATATGTTAAATAGCGATGTATTAGCGATGCAATAAACCAAAAAATTAGAAAAATTATTTTAATTTAGCGACGCACCAATTGCGTCACAAATAATTTAAATGAAATTAAATTTTATAAATTAAAAATATTACAAAAAAAATATTGCGATGCAACTCAGTGCGTTGCAATGTTTTTAAAAATTAAATATATTAAATAGCGACGCATTAGCGACGCAATAAACTAAAAAATTAAAAAAATTATTTTTAATTTAGCGACGCACCAATTGCATTGCAAATAATTTAAATGAAATTAAATTTTATAAATTATAAATATTAGAAAAAAATATTGCGATGCAACTTAGTGCATCGCATGTTTTTAAAAAATTAAATATATTAAATAGCGATGCATTAGCGACGCAATAAATCAGAAATTTAGAAAAATTATTTTTAATTTAGCGACACACCAATTGCATCACAAATAATTTAAATGAAATTAAATTTTATAAAGTATAATATTAGAAAAAATATTGCAATGCAACTCAGTGCATCACAATATTTTAAAAAAATTAAATATTAAATAGCGACGCATTAGCGACGCAATAAACCAAAAAATTAGAAAAATTTTTTAATTTAGCGACGCAATAACTGCATCACAATTATTTTAAATAAAATTAATTTTTATAAAGTATAAATATGAGAAAAAATAATTGTGACGCAACACAGTGCGTTGCAATGTTTTTAAAAAATTAATTATGTTAAATAGCGACGCATTAGCGACGCAATAAACCAAAAAATTAGGAAAATTATATTTTAATTTAGCGACGCACTTGTTGCATCATAATTATTATAAATAAATTAATTTTTATATAATATAATATTATATTAAAAAATTACGATGTAACCCTTTGCGTCGCAATGTTTTTAAAAAATTAATTATTTAAATAGCGATCGGTCCAAAATCGATCGTGACCGATCGGAATAAGGGCTTGGATCGATCGCAACCGTCGGATTGTCGTCGATCGGACCGATCATCACGGTCCGAGATCGGTCGTGGCCAATCGGGATCACGGCTTGGATCGATCGCAATCGTCAGATCATCGGCGATTGGACAGATCGCCACGGTCCGAGATCGATCATGGCCGATCGGGATCAGGGATTGGATCGATCGTAACCGTCGGATCGTCAGTGATCTCGGAACGATCGCAACGGTCCGGGATCGGTCGTGGCCGATCGGGATCAGGGCTTGGATCGATCGCAACCGTCAGATCGTCAGCGATCTCGGACCGATCGCATCGGTCTAGGATCGGTCATGGCCGATCGGGATGAGGCCTTGGATCGATCGCAACCGTCAGATCGTCGCCGATCGGACCGATCGCCACGGTCCGAGATCGGTCGTGGCCGATCGGGATCACGGTTTGGATCGATCGCAACCGTCGGATTGTTGCCTATCGGATCGATTGCGACGGTCCTAGATCGTTCATCGCCGACCGGGATCGATAAGGGCTTGGATCGATGGCAACCGTCGGATCAACGCTGATCAGTGCGATCACCACGGTCCGAGATCGGTTATGGATGATCGGGATCAGGGCTTGGATCGATCACAACCATCGGATCATCGCCGAACGGACCGATCGCCACGGTCCGAGATCAATCATGGCCGATCGGGATCAGGGCTTGGATCGATCGCAACCGTCGGATCGTCAGCGATCTCAGACCGATCGCAACGGTCGAGGATCGGTCATGGCCGATCGGGATCAGGGCTTGGATCGATCGCAATCGTCGGATCGTCGCCGATCGGATCGATCGCCGTGGTCCGAGATCGGTCGTGGCGGATCAGGATCAGGGCTTGGATCGATGGCAACCGTCGGATCGACGCCGATCGGTCCGATCGCCACGGTCCTAGATCGATCGTGGATGATCGGGATCAGGGCTTGGATCGATCGCAACCGTCGGATCACCAGCGATCTTGGACCGATCGCAACGGTCCGGGATCGGTCATGGCCGATCGAGATCAGGGCTTGGATCGATCGCAACCATCGAATCGCCAGCGATCTTGGACCGATCGCAACGGTCCGGGATCGGTCGTGGCCGATCGGGATTAGGGCTTGGATCAATCGCAACCGTCGGATCGTTGCCGATCGGACCGATCGCCATAGTCCGAGATCGGTCGTGGCCGATCGGGATCATGGCTTCGATCGATCGCAACCGTCGGATCATTGCCGATCTCGGACGGATTGCAACGGTTCGAGATCGGTCGTGGCCGATCGGGATCACGGCTTGGATCAATCGTAACCGTCGGATTGTCACCTATCGGATCGATCGCGACGGTCCGAGATCGTTCATCGCCGACCGGGATCGATCTGGGCTTAGATCGATGGCAACCGTCGTATCGACACTGATCGGTCCGATCGCCACGGTCCTAGATCGGTCGTGGACAATCGGATCAGGGCTTGGATCGATCGCAACCGTCGGATCGTCAGCGATCTTGGACCGATCGCAATGGTCCGGGATCGGTCATGGCAGATCGGGATCAGTGCTTGGATCGATCGCAACTATCGGATCATCAGCGATCTCGGACCGATCGCATCAGTCTGCGATCGGTCATGGCCGATCGGGATCAGGGCTTGGATCGATAGCAACCGTCGGATCATCGCTGATTGGACCGATCGCCACGGTCCGAGATCGGTCGTGGCCGATCAGGATCATGGCTTCGATCGATCGCAACCATCGGTTGTTGCCGATCTCGGACGGATTGCAACGGTCCGCGATCGGTCATGGCCGATCGGGATCACGGCTTGGATCGATCGCAACCGTCGGATCGTCGCCGACCGTGATCGATCATGGCATGGATCGATCGCAACCGTCGCATACTCACCGACCGGGATCGATCATGGCTTGGATCGATGCAACCGTCGGATCATCGCCGATCTGATCGATCGCCACGGTCCGAGATAGGTCATCGCCGACCGGGATCGATCATGGCTTGGATCGATCGCAACCGTCAGATCATCGCCGAACGGGATCGATCATGGCTTGGATCGATCGCAATTGTTGGATTATCGCCGACCGGGATCGATCATGGCTTGGATCGATCGCAACCGTCGGATCGTCGTTGATCCGATCGATCGCGACGGTCCGAGATAGGTCGACGCCGACCGGGATCGATCATGGCTTGGATCGATCGCAACCATCGGATCGTCGCCGATCCGATCGATCGCTACGGTCCGAGATAGGTCGTCGCCGACCGGGATCGATCATGGCTTGGATCCATCGCAACCGTCGGATCATCGCCGATCGGGATCGATCATGGCTTGGATCCATCGCAACCGTCGGATCATTTATAATTACTCAAAAAAAATTTATGAAAAAGTTTTAAAAAAATATTAAACAATTATTGCGATGCCGTAGCGACGCATTTTAGAAGAAAAATAAACAAATATTGCGAAGCAATGTATGCGATGCAATTATTTTTAGTGAATATAATTTTTATCAGTATTAATAAATAAAAGAAATATAATATTGCGATGCATAATTTACATCGCAATATTTTTTAAATAAATATATCTAATTAAAAATATTAAAAAAATATTGCGACGCAAAACGGCGTCGCAATTATTATCATAAATTATAAATATTATCATTTATAAATATTTAAAAAATTTTGTGACGTCGTAGCAACGCATTTTAGGAAAAAATAAACAAATATTGTGACGCAATGTATGCATCGCAATTATTTTTAGTAAATATAATTTTTTTCAGTATTAATAAATAAAAGAAATATAATATTGCGATACATAAGTTGCATCGCAATGTTTTTTAAATAAATATATGTAATTAAAAAGTTTATAAAATATATTGCGACTCAATTTTGCGTCGCAATTATTAACATTAATTATAAATATTATCATTTATAAATATTAAAAAATTATTGCGACGCCGTAGCGACGCATTTTAGAAAAAAATAAATAAATATTGTGACGAAATATATGCGTCGCAATTATTTTAAGTAAATATGATTTTTATCAGTATTAATAAATAAAAGAAATATAATATTGCGACGCATATTTGCATCGCAATGTTTTTTAAATAAATATATCTAATTAAAAATATTAAAAAATATTGCGATGCAAAATTGCATCGCAATTATTATCATAAATTATAAATATTATCATTTATAATATTTAAAAATTATTGCGACGCACTGTTTATGTTGCAATTATTATAATAAATTATTATTTTAATCAATTAAAAATATTAAAAAAATATTGCGATGCCTTAGCGACGCAATTCCTGAAAAATAAAAATAAATTTTCTGCCGGACATTGGCGCCAAGTTAGCGATGCAATTATTTGCGTCGCTATTTTTTCATAAAATTATAATAAAGCCAAATTAATGATGGATTAGCGACGCATTAATGTGTCGCTAATACATAATAAATTCAAAAAAAAATATTGCGACCAATTAGCGATGCAATTTATTGCGTCGCTAATTACTTATATATACACCGACCTTCTCTTCTTCTTCCCCATCTTGACCTAGCCGCCGCCCTCCCCAAAAAAATTTCGGCTCCCACCGTTCGCTGCTCCGGCTCCCCCCTCTGGTGCTCCAGCTCCCCGGCGTTCTCCTCCAACTCCGGCGTCTCCTCTCGACCGAGGTAAGCCCCCCCACCCTCTAACAAAAATTTTTTTTTTGTAATAATTTCCCTTCGGCCACGGCCAAGACCGTGGCCGTCTTCTCTGGCCACGGTCGCTGCCGTGGCCGGCAGTGGCCTGGCCACGGTGGCCAGGCCACTGTAAAAAAAAATATATTTGGTAACAGGGAGGGGGGGAAACCCACAGGGGGGGGGGGGAAACCCCCCCGCCCCCACCCCCATTTTGTCTTCTCCGGCAACGGCAGTGGCCGCGGCCGGACAAGGCGGCCACGGCCGCTGCCATGGCCGTCTTCTCCGGCCACGGCCGCTGCCGTGGCCGGCAGTGGCCTGGCCACGGTGGCCAGGCCATTGTCACAAAAAAAAATTTCTTTTACAGGGGGGGTGGGGAAACCTTCCCCACCCCCATTTAGTCTTCTCCGGCCACGACCGCTGCACAAAAAAAAAAAAAATTGTAACAGGGGGGGTGGGGAAACCCCCCCCCCCCATTTGTCTTCCCCGGCCACGGCTGCTGCCGTGGCCGGCAGTGGCCTGGCCACGGTGGCCAGGCCACTGTTAAAAAAAAAATTTTTTTTTTACAGGGGGGGTGGGGAAACCTTCCCCACCCCCATATTGTCTTCTCCGGCCACGGCCGCTGCCGTGGCTGGCAGTGGCCTGGCCACGGTGGCCAGTCCACTGTCAGAAAAAAAAATTGTAACAGGGGGGTGGGGAAACCTTCCCCACCCCCATTTTGTCTTCTTCGGCCACGGCAGTGGCCGCGGCCAGACAAGGCGGCCACGGCCGCTGCCATGACCGGCAATGGCCTGGCCACGGTGGCCAGGCCACTGTCACAAAAAAAAAATTTTGTAACAGGGGGGGTGGGGAAACCCCCCCCCCCCCCATTTTGTCTTCTCCGGCCACGGCCGCTGCCGTGGCCGGCAGGGGCCTGGCCACGATGGCCAGGCCACTGTCACAAAAAAAAAAAAATTGTAACAGGGGGGGGACCCCCCCCCCCTTTTTTGTCTTCTCCGGCCACGGCCGCTGCCGTGGCCGCCAGTGGCCTAGCCACCGCCGCCAGTGGCCTGGCCACGTGGCCAGGCCACTGTCAAAAAAAAAAATGGTAACAGCCCCCCCCCCCCCCTTTTGTCTTCTCCAGCCACGGCCACGGTGGCCAGGCCGCAGTCCAAAAAAAAAATAGTTAGGGGGGAGCCACGGAGCTATTTGGATAGACTGATTGTTATGTCTTAATTATTATTATTTAATTTTTTTTTATAAGTGTTAAATTTTTACATAGTCAATCATTAATCGTAATTTAATTGTATGAATCTTTAGTATTTTCAGTATGATGGGTAGAGGTAGATCTATCGACGACAGACGGAGTGAGTAGGGACGTAGCCCTGCTACATCAGATCACATGAGCGTCGGAGATGGAGAGTTTGGATCTCCAGCAGTCGCACTGCCTTCGATCTCTCTAGCAGTATTACCATCCAGCCGATTGGCACATACCTTCGAGAGTTCTTCCACCATCGGCCGCACTGTACTTCGACTTGATGCTCAAGGAATGTAAGTATATACTAATTAAAAATATATGTTTATGTTTTTAAGTCAATTACTTATACACATGCATTTTTTTAACAGATTCATTGAGCAGCATCATGTATCCAGCCACATCAGCGCCATATTTCAAAGGCGTGCAGATCCCAGTGGCTACGATTGGCGCCATGTATCTCCAGCCACGAGGGAGTTTTATTTTTCTGAGTTTCAGGTAAACTTATTAAATACAATTTATTATTGATATAAAATTTCTTAAACTTAATAAATTCAGAAACTAACTATTTATTTTAATGCAGAAAAGTTTACGTGGGATCCTGCCAGCCATGATGCCATTAGGGCAGCATGGGAGGCTCTGACGGGATGCCGATACTCCGACATGCTTCATCATTGGAGGTCATCGGGTCAGCGTCCTGCGCACGTGCCAGAGGGTATTTGGCACGAGTGGTAGCAGGCCTGGCAGTCCGATGGCTGGCGCAGGAGGTCCGCATCAGCCAGCACGAACCGCCGATCTGAGAAGGGCGGTCCTGGCACGGGTCTCTCCCGCCATACTTCGGGCTCCATTTTGATTCAGGAGCACAGACGGCGTATGGTAAGATAACATAAATATTTTAATTACTATTTTAGTTATTTACAAATATTTGTATTAATATCATTTTTTTTATTGTTATAGTCTGAGCAGGAGGGCAGAGATCCTGGTGAGTTTCGTCTATTCAGGGCGATACACAGCAGGAGGGATGGTTCCTGGGTCGACACGTGATCACGGAAGGTTGCAGTAAGAAATTAGATTTATGTAGTATCTGTTTAATTTCTAAAATTTTATTTCGAGAAATTTATTAACTAATTTATTGTTGATTTCATAATTTAAAGACACGAGTCGAGGAGCTTCGCTCCCAGGCATCGCAGGTCGACTCTACTGATGGGGAGACGCCCGTCGAACTCTCAGTAGAGGAGAGTCGGCGTATGTTTTTGGAGGCTATTGGTGCCCAGCCACGAGACCGCAGGGTCTATGGTCTGGGCACTAGAGCTTCTACATATTTTCCCTATCATGCCTTCAGCTCGCGAGTTTCTGGTGATATTTCTCCTGAGCGTTTACACGACCTTCGCAGATCTATTGCAGACGAGGTTCGCCAGGAGGTCAAGCAGGATTTTGAGGATCGTATGTGAGGTCGGGATCAGGAGATTGCAGACATGCGAGATGAGATGCATTATTTGCGGGATATAGTTAGCCGCTTGTCGCAGAGTCTTCAGCCTCCACAGCCTCCACGTGATCGCTCAGATTCTTGATGTATTTTTTTTCTTTTTTTATGTTGTAAAAACTTCAAAATTTTAATATATGAATTATTTTTGGAAATTGATTATTGTTTGGATTGAGTGAAAAATGTTTCTATCAATATTTAGATTTAACAAAATTGTATTAACCGTTTTAATTTTTAATTTTTTATATTTTTTTAAAAATTTAATTTGCGACGCATTAGCGACTAAAATTGCATCGCTAATATTTTCAAAATATTATTATTAAATATTATGACGCAATGACCTGGCATCGCAATAATTTTAAAAAAAAAATTAATAGCGACGCATTAGCAACTCAAATTGCGTCGCTATTATATCTAAAATATTTTTAATAAATATTGCAATGCAATGACCTTGCGTCGCAGTATTTTAAAAAAATTTTTATTTGCGACGCATTAGCGACTCAAATTGTGTCGCTATTATATCTAAAATATTATTATTAAATATTATGACGTAGCTAAATGCATCGCAATATTGCGACGCAATTTAGTGCGTCGCAATATTGCGACGCAATTTAGTGCGTCGCAATATTGCGACGCAATTTAGTGCATCGCAATATTGAATAATAATTTTAAATATTAAAAATTAATTTTAAATTTAGCGATGCATTTGTATGCGTCGCAATATTGCGTCGCAGAGCGTCACAATATTGCGACGCAATTGCGACAAATGGGTATTGCGATGGACATTTGAGCGACGCCGTCATTGCGTCGCTATTGCATCGCAATAACATATTTAGCGATGCAATTGTGACGCATTTGGGCGTCGCAATATTTTATTTTTCTTGTAGTGTCTCATCTTCTACGGCCACGGCCACGACCGTGGCAGGCGGTGGCCTGGCCACGGTGGCCATGCCACCGAAAAAAAATATTAATGGGGGGGGGGGTTTTCCCCACCCCCCCTCTCGTTAGTCCTCTCCGGACACGGCCGCTGCCGTGGCCGGCCGTGGCCTGGCCACGGTGGCCAGACCATCGAAAAAAAAAAAAAAAAACAGTTAGGGGGGGACCCCCCCTCCCGTTCGTCTTCTTCGGCCACGGTGGCCAGACAAAAAAATAAATAAATAAAAAGGTAACAGCTAGGGGGCTTTTCCCCCACCCCCGGCCTGCTTCAATTTAAAAAAAAAAAATAACACTCATAAAAAAAATTAACTAAAAAAATTAGAATCTATCATATTTTATTGTTTTTAAAATTATTTTCAAATAATTTGATGATAAATATAAAAAATTATAAATATATTTTTAAAACATGGGCAACTTAATTTTTTTAAAAAAAGTAACAGCTAGGGGTGTTTTCCTGACCCCCGACCCCTTCAAAATTTTTTTTAACACTCATGAAAAAAAATTAACTAAAAATTTAGATTCTATTATATTTTATTGTTATTAAAAATATTTTCAAATAATTTGATGACAAATATTAAATAAAATGTGACCACTAATCTAATTTTTTATTAGATTAGTTATAAATTAATTAATTTATGTCATTAGTTGGAGCTCTTTGGATAGACTGATTGTTATGTCTTGATTATGCAATAATATTTGTAATGCTAGATAGAAAGTATTATTGTATTATTATTTAATTTGCAGAATATTTATGCAATAATTAATTTAAGTAGAATGTTTATGCAATAATATTTGTGCATTTATAGTTATTTACAATTGTTATGTCTTGATTATTTACATTCTGCTTCAAATTGAATGATGCATTAAATTATGTAATGCTAGATAGAAAGGCTTGTTGTATTATTATTTAATTTGCAGCAACAAATTAGTTGTTTCAATGATTTATATTTTAGTCTTCACAAACATTTGTATTCGACACAATAATCTTAAGAAGTCAGTGACTATATTTATAGAACACTATTCCTATATATGTATAATTGACAAGAAGTTAAGAATAACAAGCATAAGTTCGATTGTCTTCGGACTTCCATATTATTAATCACAGCACTATAACCTTTAGACCCGTTTGAGAATTTGTAAGCCTTAGTCTTGCAAATTCTCAAATTGTCCTGGTGGACAGTTTGGGAATATTTTTTGCGATATGTTAGTCTACTATTAATCATCGTTGGGTAAGATTGCGGTTTGTATTTTCTCATATGTTCTCCTAGTGTGGCTTATATGCCACACATTTACGAGAACATATGGGGAAATGCTGCCGAAATTTCAACGTAACCGATCGATGATAATTAATAGCAGAATAACATATCATAAAAAATATTCTTGAATGGGATAGGGCCTTACCTTTTGGACATGGAGTGAAGATAGAATTAATTTAGGACACTTGAATGCTTGTGAAGTCTCATGATTAAACGGACCGCCTTGCGGCCCGACCCAAACTCAAGCCCTAGCATTAGCCTGGCATGAACCTGTGCCTCGGTCCTTGCTAGCACGCCAAGGATCGTAGCCGTGGCCGGGCCTTGCAGGGTAGGGACCTTAGTTGTCTTAAAAAAATTGGTTTAGTTATAAATTATTTAAATGGTTATTATTAACCTAAGTTGTGTAAAAGAAATAATTTAGTTATATATTTAGTAATGCTAATATAGTTTTATAATGTGGTTTCCTTTAATGGTTTACCAGAAATTGTATAAGTCGGTCAAAAATGAGCGGGGCTCGCTCGTGGATGTATGCAAGGATAAAAGATGGCTTGCTTAATCCAGATTTTCTGAATGGATTGGAAGAATTTATCGCATTTGCATGTAGCCAACCTGAATGGATGGATGGGCCCAGGATTAGGTGCTCATGCAACTATCATAGGTGTCAGAATAAAGCCTACAGAGATGTCGATACTATTAAGGTGCATCTGTGTAAAAAGGGGTTTGTTCCTGATTACGATGTTTGGTATTATCACCAGAGGAAATTCCAGCTGTTGTTACAAGCCAACAAGTGTCAATTCCCGTTGATGAACCATCTGTGAATCTAAACACATGAAGAAATGGTGATGAATGCATCGGATAATGAATTCAATCAGAATACATTTATGGAAGAACCAAATCCAGATGCACAGCAATTTTATGATATGTTGCGTGCTGCAAATCAAGAATTGTATCCTGGTTGTGAGGGTCATTCATAGTTGTCGACGGCTGCTCGGTTGCTGAATATTAAGGCAGAACATCGGTTATCAGAAAAGGCATTTAATTCTGTAGCTAGGTTAATCAAGAAAATTTTGTCAAATGATAATGTTGTAGCAGACAGTTTTTACTCAACGAAGAAGTTGTTGCGTGGGCTTGGGCTCCCGGTTAATAAGATCGATTGTTGCTTGAACAATTGTATGATATATTGGGGTGAAGACTCGGAGCTGAGATGGTATAAGATTTGTGGGCAATCGAGGTACAAAAACGGCGAAGGGGGAGCTAGTACAAGTAGGAGGAAAAGTGTTCCTTACAAGAGGATGCATTACTTTCCACTGACTCCACGCCTGCAGAGATTATACAGATCTGAGGCTACAGCTGCTGATATGAGATGGCATGCCGAACATGAATCTAAAGAGGATGAAATGCGGCATCCATCAGATTCAAAAGCTTGGAAGCATTTCAATGACAATCATCCTGATTTCGCTGAAGTTATAAGGAATGTCAGATTAGGTCTTTGTACCGATGGCTTCCAACCATTCGGTCAAGCGGGGCAACAGTATTCATGTTGGCCTGTGATACTGACTATATACAACCTTCCTCCATGGAAGTGCATGAAAGAGACTGCAATGTTTTTTACAGTTTTGGTTCCAAGACCATCAAATCCAAAGGAAAAGATTGATGTCTTCTTGCAACCGTTGGTGGCCGAATTGAAAATGTTGTGGAAAACAGGAGTCGTAGCCTACGACATTTCAATGAAACAGAATTTCATTATGAGAGTTGCTTTGATGTGGACAATAAGTGACTTCCCGGCATATGCAATGTTGTCTGGTTGGAGCACTGCTGGACGTCTGGCATGCCCTCATTGCATGTATGATTCGGATGCATTTACATTGTAGAAGAGTGGTAAGCAATCATGGTTTGATAATCATAGGAAGTTCTTGCCCCCAAATCATCCTTACAGGCGTAACTTGATCGCCTTCCAGAAGAACAAAGCAGTCACAAAATTTGCCGAACCGGTTAGGTCCGGCACGGATATATTTGATACTATAGAGCATTTGGGGTTGAGGTATGCTTGGGAACCAGAAGCAGATAAAATAAATGGCCGTATATGTAAAGAACATAACTGGAAGAAGCGGAGTATATTTTGGGATTTGCCTTATTGGAGCACAAATCTCATCTGGCATAACTTGGATGTTATGCATATCAAGAAAAATTTTTTTGATAACATATTTAACACGGTGCTAAACATCCTAGGAAAAACAAAAGACACTGCAAAGTCAAGAGAAGAACTTAATCAGTATTGCAGAAGAGGTGATTTGAGGAGGAGTACCGATGGGACCTATCCTAAAGCCTATTACACTTTTGACAGAAATTCACGAGAAGTTTTATGTAACTAGCTTAGAGGGTTAAAATTTCCAGATGGTTATGCCTCAAATATCGGTAGGTGTGTGGACATGCATAAGCTCAAGTTGTTCGGCATGAAGAGTCACAACTGTCATGTTTTTATGCAACGATTATTGCCTATAGCTTTTCGTGAGTTGCTTCCGCAACATGTCTGGAAGGCATTGACAGAGCTCAGCTTGTTCTTCAAGGAGTTGTCTGCCACAGTCATTACTTCTGCATCCATGGCAAGGCTTGAGGAGAAATTTTAATTATTTTATGCAAGCTGGAACGAATATTTCCTTCCAATTTTTTTGACTCAATGGAGCATTTACTGGTTCACTTGCCATACGAAACGAGCATAGCTGGTCCCGTGCAGTATCGCTGGATGTATCCTTTCGAGAGGTAAATATATACATCATTAATACATATTGACATTTCAAATATTATTTCATTGCGAGAAAATTGATTAATTTTTTGTCTCAACTTTACATATAGGTACCTTAAGAAGTTAAAAAATAATGTGCGTAATAAGGCAAGGGTTGATGGTTCTATATGCAATGCACACTTGGTCGAAGAAGTTTCAGCTTTTGCCTCGCATTACTTTGAGGGTCACGTCCACACGAGGAGCCAAAATCTTGGTCGTAACGATGATGTATGTTTGGATGAAGGAGAACCTAATGACGGTAGAATATCAATTTTTAAATGTATCAGCCATTCATTTGGGGGGCAGAAGTCAAAAAATCTTAGCGATATGGAGTATAATGCAGCATATTATTATACCTAATGAACTGTAGAGAAGTCGATCCATATATTGAGTAAGTGTATACTTCAATGCTTAATTGGAACTTCTAATTTAAATTACAATATACCATAATATTTAATTGCTAACATCAGTTTTAATCCTTATCATCCCATAAGGATGTATTGTGATAGACAATGACAGATGAATCCCGATATCTGTCAAGTTGCAATTGGACAAAAGTTAGAAACGAAGTTCGCTTACTGGTTTTATGAATTTGTGAGTAGTATCACTCAATCAATTTCAGTAATGGCTTTAATTTTTCGAATTGGTTGTGAATAGCTTATTAATTTATAGGTAAACGGTCCATGGTCCCCAACCGATAATATTTTCATTAAATGTCTATTGCAATGGCCATTGAAGACCGTAACAACCTCTACTGGCTATTTTGTTAATGGGTACAAATTTCAGATTGAACGATTAGCAGCTTCAAGAGGCACGCAGAATTGGGGCGTGTGTGTTAAAGGAGAAAGTGTTGAAGCAAATATGCAGGATTATTACGGAAAGTTAGTAGAGGTGGTTGAAGTTGAATATCCCGGTTGGCCTATGAAATGAACCGTATTGTTTCGTTGCGATTGGTTCGATTCGACAGTTCCTGTGGGCAAAAGGATTCATAACGACTACAATTTGGTTGAAGTGAACCATCGACGAAGATTGCAGAAATATGACCCATTCATCCTTGCATCCCAAGCTCAGCAAGTGTTTTACTGCGGATATGCAAGTTTGCGCAACGACAAGCGAGATTGGTGGGCTTTTTCTAAAATCGTCCCACATTCAACAATCTTATTAGAGGAGAGTTCATCAAGTCAATCAGCCGAGTGTCCTGCATTTCAAGAGGATGAGATGGAAATGCATGCAATTGAAGACGACACAAGGGCTCCTGAAACATCACTTAGAGATCCAAATGGTGATGTCCAAGAAATTGCGGATGCAAATGTTCGGTTTCCTTCCGATGATAATGAAACTGAATCGCAGTCCGATATGGCATCGGATGTTGAACCAACATTTCACGAAACAAATGACACCGATTAAACATAGAGGTTTTCTTAAATTTAAATTTATTTTATAAGTGGTAAATTTTTACATAGTCAATCATTAATCGTAATTTAATTGCATGAATCTTTAGTATTTTTAGTATGACGGGCAGAGGTAGATCTACCGACGACATACGGAGTGAGCAGGGACGTAGCTCTGCTGCTTCAGATCACATGAGCTTTGGAGATGGAGAGTTCGGATCTCCACACATCGCACAACCTTCGATCTCTCCAGCAGTCGGCGGTGATCCTGCATTGGTATTACCATCCAGCCGATCGGCACATACCTCTGAGAGTTCTTCCACCATCGGCCGCACCGTACTTCGACTTGATGCTCATAGGCTGTAAGTATATACTAATTAAAAATATGTTTATGTTTTTAAGTCAATTACTTATAAGCATGCATTTTTTTAACAAATTTATTAAGCAACATCATGTATACAGCCACATCAGCACCGTATTTCAGAGGCGTGCAGATCCCAGTGGCTACGATTGGCGCCACGTATCTCCAGCCACGAGGGAGTTTTATTTTTCTGAGTTTCAGGTAAACTTATTACATACAATTTATCACTTATATAAAATTTCTTAATCTTAATAAATTCTGAAACTAACTATTTATTTTAATGCAGAAAAAGTTTACGTGGGACCCTGCCAGCCATGATGCCATTAGGGCAGCATGGGAGGCTCTGACGGGACGCCGATACTCCGACATGCTTCATCGTTGGAGGTCATCGGGTCAGCATCCTGCGCATATGCCAGAGGGTATTTGGCACGAGTGGCAGCAGGCCTGGCAGTCCGATGGCTGGCGCAGGAGGTCCGCATCAGCCAGCACGAACCGTCGATCCGAGAAGGGTGGTCCTGGCACGGGTCTCTCCCGCCATACTTCGAGCTCCATTTCGATTCAGGAGCACAGACGGCGTATGGTAAGAAAACATAAATATTTTAATTACTAATTTAGTTATTTATAAATATTTGTATTAATATCAATTTTTTTATTGTTATAGTCTGAGCAGGAGGGCGGAGATCCTGGTGAGTTTTGTCTATTCAGGACGACACACACCAGAAGGGACGATTCCTGGGTCGACACGCGATCACGGGAGGTTGCGGTAAGAAATTAGATTTATGTAGTATCTGTTTAATTTTTAAAATTTTATTTCAAGAAATTTATTAACTCATTTATTGTTGATTTTATAATTTAAAGACACGGGTCGAGGAGCTTCACTCCCAGGCATCGCAGGTCGACTCCACTGATGGGGAGATGCCCGTCGAACTCTCAGCAGAGGAGAGTCAGCGTGTGTTTTTGGAGGCTGTTGGTGCCCAGCCGTGAGACTGCAGGGTCTATGGTATGGGCACTAGAGCTTCTGCATATTTTCTCCATCAGGCCTCCAGCTCACGATTTTCTGGTGATATTCCTGCCGAGCGTTTAGACGATATTCGAAGATCTATTGCGGAGGAGGTTCAGCAGGACATTCATCAGGAGGTTCAGCAGGAGGTTCAATAGGAGGTCGAGAACGAGTTCGAGCAGCGTATGTGAGGCCGGGATCAGGAGCTTGCAGACGTGCGAGATCAGATGCATCATTTGCAGGATATGGTTAGCTGCTTGTCGCAGGGTCTCCAGCCTCCACGTGATCGCTCAGATTCTTGATGTATTTTTTTTCTTTTTTTATGTTGTACATGAAAACTTCAAAATTTTAATATATGAATTATTTTTGAAAATTGATTATTGTTTGGATCAATATGAGTGAAGAATGTTTCTATCAATATTTCAATTTAAAGAAATTATTTTAACCATTTTAATTATTAATATTTTATATTTTTTAAAAATTTAATTTGCGACGCATTAGTGACTGAAATTGTATCGCTAATATTTTCAAAATATTATTATTAAATATTGCGATGCAATGACCTGGCGTCGCAATAATTTTAAAAAAAAATTAATAGCGACGCATTAGCAACTCAAATTGCGTCACTATTATATCTAAAATATTTTTAATAAATATTGCGACGCAATGACCTTGCATCGCAATATTTTAAAAATTTTTTATTTGCGACGCATTAGCGACTCAAATTGCGTCGCTATTATATCAAAAATATTATTATTAAATATTACGACGCAACTAAATACGTCGCAATATTGTGACGCAATTGAATGCATCGCAATATTTAATAATAATTTTAAATATTAAAAATTAGTTTTAAATTTAGCGACGCATTTGGATGCATTGCAATATTGCGACGCAATGTTGCATCGCAGAGAGTCGTAATATTGCGACGCAATTGCGATAAATGGATATTGCGACGAACATCTGAGCGACGCCGTCATTGCGTTGCTATTGCGTTGCAATAGCATGTTTAGCGACGCAATTGCGACGTATTTGGGCATCGCAATATTTTTTTCCCTTGTGGTGTAGGGAGGAGTTTATCCTCCCCTAAACCGCTGCGCATAGATTTGGCGATGGAATTAGGGAGGAGTTTTTTCTTCCCTTATCCATTTCGGCCTATAAAATAATATATATAAGAGGGGGTGGAGGGCTTAGGGTTTTCATAGCGCCGCCAAGAGGAAAAAGAGAGAGAGAGAGAAGAAGAAGAAGAAGAGGAGGAAAAAGTGGAGAAGCAAAGCCCTTGATTGATCCCGGTCGATCCGACGGTTGCGATCTGATCGGCGACGATCTGACGGTTGCGATCGATCGAAGCCATGATCGATCCCGATCGGCGACGATGGATCTCGGACCATCGCGATCGATCTGATCGGCGACGATCGATCTCGGACCGTTGTGATCGATCTGATCGACGAAAATCCGACGGTTGTGATAGATCGAAGCCATGATCAATCTCGATCGGCGACGACCGAGATCGGACCGTTGCGATCGATCTGATCAGCGACGATCTGACGGTTGGGATCAATCAAAGCCCTGATCGATCCCGGTCAGTGACGATCTGACGGTTGCAATCGATCGAAGCCATGATCGATCCCAGTCGGCGATGACCGATCTCAGACCGTTGCGATCGATCCGATTGGCAACGATCCGATGGTTGTGATCGATCGAAGCCATGATCGATCCTGATCGGCGACGATCGATCTCGAACCGTCGCAATCGATCTGATCGGCGACGATCCGACGGTTGCGATCAATCGAAGCCATGATCGATCCCAGTCGGTGACGATCGATGGTTGCGATCGATCGAAGCCATGATCGATCCTGGTCGGGGACGATCGATCTCAAACCATTGCGATCGATCCAATCGGCGACGATCCGATGGTTGTGATCGATCGAAGTCATGATCGATCCCAGTCGGCGACGACCGATCTTGGACCGTTGCGATCGATCCGATCAGTGACGATCCGACGGTTGTGATCGATCGAAGCCATGATCGATCCCGGTCGGCGACGATGGATCTCGGACCATCGCAATTGATCCGATCGGCGATGATTCGATGGTTATGATCGATCGAAGTCATGATTGATCTCAGTCGGCGACGACTGATCTCGGACCGTCGCGATCGATCCTATCGGCGATGATCCGACGGTTGCGATCGATCGAAGCCATGATCGATCCCGGTCGGCGACGATGGATCTCGGACCATCGCGATCGATTCGATTGGCGAAGATCTGACGATTGCGATTGATCGAAGCCATGATCGATCTCGATCAGCGATGATCGAGATCGGATCGTCGCGATCGATCCGATCAGCGACGATCCGACGGTTGCGATCGATCGAAGCCATGATCGATCCCGATCGGCGATGATTCGATGGTTGCGACGATCTATCTGCATCGGTTTCTAAAGGTTTGTTGTCTACCTTTCTAGGGCTTTTTTTACCCCCGTTTTGGATCGTTTCTTTGTTCTTTTTAGCCCCTGTTTATCTGTTTGGATCGAAGTCTTTCTTTAGATGCTAGTCATTTAACTTTCGTTCTTCTTATATCTTATCTCACTCCAGTTCTCATATGATTAGAGTTTAACACATACACATATATATATATATATATATATATATATATATATTAAAAAGAATATTCAGATTTCCTTAAACAATATTTTTAAAAATATTGCGACGCACAAATGTGCGTCGCAATATTTTTATTTCATAATTCTTTTTAATATTTTTATAAAATTTATTTTTTAAAAAAATATTGCGATGCAATACTTGCATCGCTAAATAAAAAATTATTTTTATTAATTTACTATTTTATTGCGTCGCTATTTAACATAATTAATTTTTTTAAAAATATTGCGATGCATAGGGTTGCGTCACAATTTTTTAATTTCATAATTATATTTTATAAAATTTAATTTTATTTAAAATAATTACAATGCATTTAGTGCGTCGCTAAATTAAAATTAATTTCTTTAATTTTCTGGTTTATTGCGTCGCTATTTAACATAATTAATTTTTTTAAAAACATTGCGACGCAAAGGGTTGCATCGTAATTTTTTTATTTTGTAATCATATTTATAAAATTTAATTTTATTTAAAATAATTGTGACACAGTTAGTGCGTCGCTAAATTAAAAATAATTTTTTAATTTTTTGGTTTATTGCATCACTAATGTGTTGCTATTTAACATATTTAATTTTTTTAAAAAATATTGCGACGCACTGAGTTGCATCGCAATATTTTTTTTCTCATATTTATTTTTAAAATTTAATTTTATTTAAATTATTTGCGACGCAATTGGTGCGTCTCTAAATTAAAAATAATTTTACTAATTTTCTGGTTTATTGCATCGCTAATGCGTCGCTATTTAACATAATTAATTTTTTTAAAAACATTGTGATGCACTGAGTTGCGTCGCAATATTTTTTTCCATATTTATATTTTATAAAAAAATAATTTAAAAATATTGCGATGCATTATTTATGTTGCTAAATAAAAAAATTAATTTTTTTTAATTTTCTGGTTTATTGAGTCGCTAATGCATCGCTAATTGTATCGCAATATTTTGTTGTCACGGAGGCATCGCAAAGTGGTCGCAATTTAGCGACGCAATTATGCGTCGCTAAATTTGCATCGCTATTTCAGTATTTTCTTGTAGTGCAATTTACAAGAATAAACTAATAGGACAGCTATCTACAATCATGGATTAGTGATCGCAATATCATATTGCTAATAGTGAATCTTTCCTATATAAGACTCCTCTACATAGAGAGAGGGAGAGAGAGAGAGAGAAACTTTCTAAATTTTGATGGATATGTTGGTAGTTAAATATGATAAAAATTGATGGGTGCAATATAGGGTTGTTTATATGATACTATAAATTTGCTGATATTTTTTATCTCACCCTATCTAGAGGGCTAGAATGAAGCAAAGTGCTTCAAATATAGAATTACCTTTTGACTAGATCATAAAAAGTGAAAAATACGTATTGAGGTAAATGCAGATTTGATTAAGTGAATCTTCACTTTAGATATGATTAGGTTATAATTGGATGGTGAGAGTCTAATATTATTAACCTAAGCCACAGGTTTTAAACTACTTACATATAAAAAATCATGAATATTAAATGGTTAAAAATATGGATTATTTTATATTATTTATTATATTCATTTTTAATTATTTGGTGTATAGATCAAGAGTCTCTAAATCATATAATTTTAAATATATAAGTAGTTTAGAGATAATGAATTAGATCCAATAGTTTAGATTATTGACATTGGACCCTTACTGTCTTTTCATGACTTAACCAAATCTAAAATCATCTTGATAAATCCTTATCAATCTTATACACATGGAGCAAAAGCTTGAGTTAGCTATTCTTGAATAGATCTTCACTCAAATCTAATCAAGTCTGTAAGATCTTACATTAATGATTTGAGCTACTAGATTTGATCTACTAGCTCTCAATTGCTTAAGCATCAAAAATTATTTGATTTGGAAAGTAGCCAAAATATTGGTTTAATATATATATGTACACACATTATTAGAAATTTTGTGCTTTGACTATTTTCAATATCAATGACAACCCCAAACCCACTAAATGTGATAATCAATCTATATGTGGTATGCCGCATCATGAAATAGGCCTTTAGCAAGTCCAACACTCGTATAAAGATGGGTATGCAGAAGAGGGACTGTAAAGTCTGCTACTCCCATTGATTTTTTCATTCAGTTTCCATGCACGCTCTTGTAGAGATTAAATAGAAAAATGTGGTTGTTGACGTTCCTTTTAACTGGGATAACATTCTTTTATTGTTAAAAACGTTAACCATATACTAGACAGGGTATTGCTATGGTGAAAAGGAAATAATAATAATAATAATAATCAAGATAGACAGGAAAAGGTTCTGCTTTGACAGTAGGCAATCCAGTGATGAAATAACTCAGTAGCCATTTAACTTCTATAGCATGACCTAGCCGGTCAAGGGAAACAATCATCTCATGATGTTGAGTGGCACCACAATTTGTGTTGTAGAATTCCCTACACCAAACGTAGCATCAGCTCTGGAGAATTCGGTTTCATCTAGCAAGCTTTCACCTTCCTCATTGTTCTCTC
Source organism: Calamus simplicifolius (assembly GCA_900491605.1). Taxonomy (NCBI): domain Eukaryota; kingdom Viridiplantae; phylum Streptophyta; class Magnoliopsida; order Arecales; family Arecaceae; genus Calamus; species Calamus simplicifolius. The sequence goes on from UESW01003856.1 coordinate 564,485, forward strand.
TAATCCAAGGATGCATCTCCATCCTCCTCAGTCCTTCCAACTCCATTGCAATTTCTTTCATTGTCGGTCTTTCTTCACCCGTCAATCTGAGACATCTCTTGGCAAGCTCGGCAACTGCTACAAGCAACTCTTGTGATCCTTCATCAATCACTCTGTCCTCCAAAATCTCGAAAAGTCTATTCTCCTTCAAGCAAGACAAAAAATGCAAGGCTAGACTTCGTTTCTCAGCGGACTTATTCACTATGATGGGGCTTTTGCCTGTCAAAAGCTCGACTAAAACCACCCCAAAGCTATAGACGTCGCTTTTATCAGTGAATTGGGAAGTGTGCAAGTACTCAGGATCCAAGTACCCTAGAGTCCCTCTTACTAATGAAGTTAGACCATTTCGATCGAATGGAACAAATCTTGAGGCCCCAAAATCAGAGACTTTAGCAGTGAGATTATCGTCTAGCAGTATGTTCATGGACTTCACATCTCTATGAATGATGGGCATGGAAGCAGCAGAATGCAAGTAGGCTAAAGCCCCTGCTGTTTCTGCTGCGATCCTTAGTCGATTTGCCAAGGATAACGATGATCTGTGACTGTCATCATGGATGTGGTGCGAAAGGGTTCTATTAGACACAAATTCATAAACTAGCATAGGGACTCTAGTCTCTAAACAACATCCCAAGAGCTTCACAACATTTCTATGATTGATGTGGGAAAGAATGATCACCTCATTTATAAACTGCTCGATCTCGCTTTGATTCCCATCTTCTGTTATCTTAGATTTCTTGATGGCAACCACACTCTTGTCCGAGAGGATTCCCCTGTAAACTGTACCAGATCCTCCTTGACCAAGAATTCGATTCTCATCATAGTTGTTGGTTGCCCTTTCGAGCTCCTCCGCTGAAAATAATTTTGTTGCGTGGCTCATGCACTCCATTGAAGAAGACTGTTGTTGCAACAAATAACCTCCATTTTGTTGGAAGAACTTCTCTTTGAGCACAATGAGCTTGTTTTTCTTGTAAACCCAATATAGCCAGGAACTTGTGACAATTAGTAGAACGAGGCCAAATCCCACGCCTGCAAATGGCCAAGAGAGAAGTTGAAGCCAGTACGTTTAAAAGGTTTTAGTGTTAACTTGCTGTAAATGGTAAATAAATAGAGGCGACTCCATGCGAAGCTTTCGTCGGTTTGAGGGATGAGAGTTTCATAATCTCCCCCCTCCAATTAAAAGTTGGTTTGAGATATATAACGAAGAAGATTACAAAACGCTCATGGGAGTCTGTGGCGCAGAGATTGCCCCACAAATCAAAAGTATTTTTTTATTTTATTTTTAATTTTTTTGTGGGGAGGGGACAAACGAGACTAGCTAATTAAAACTGGTCAACTATTAGCTAAGTTACGTGTCTACGTACTAAGGAGTTTGATCAACTACTCGATCGACGACATAAATGGAACCCTGACTTGCTATGAGTCTAACGGTGACTCTTTAGATTGTTCTCTGGGTCTTTGAAACGACAACAATGGCAGCAAACGGGCAAAAAGAAGAATTGTCACATTACCTAGAATTACATACAGGAGCATCTTCATAGATTTGCATCCGCTTCCATCTACTTTTCCATCACCATACGTGCCCCGCGGACAAGAACAACGATAGCTCCCTGGTGTGTTGATGCAAATTCTGGTGCAAGGGTTGTTGGGTGCCGCAACATCACATTCATTGATATCTATCGTACGTATATGCCATCAAGAAAATATATATATATTTCATTTAAAATATAATAATAATAACATTTTTTTTGAAAAAAAATAAAAAATAAAAAATGCATGGAATGAGAAAAAATGGACTAATTAATTACCTTGGCAGCCTCCTTGTAGATAAGGGTTGCCTTGAAACCCTTTGGAGCAATTGCAGCGATATCCAGGGCCATTAGTGGAGTTCAAGCAGATACTATTGTCGGACTTGCATGCGAAACTTGTGAAGTTACTTTGAGCTTCCTCACAGGTCTGGTTCCCTATGGCCCAGTCCAGCGTCACTGGAACGTCCGTCATATTGGCAAGAGAGGAGAAGCTATCGAGGCTGAAGTTGAACCACCCTTGGGTATCTGTCAAGAAAGCATAGCTGCAAGGATTGAAGCCCCAACAATTGGTATGGTTGAAAAAACTATAGATGATGACATCGAAGGCGAGGAGGCCTTCGGGAATGGGCGCCTCGCAGCAGCCTATGCCAGAGCAGGTGCCGTTGGGGATATGGCGGGTGCTGTTGCACGCAGTCAAGCACCCGCTCAAGAAATCCGATTGGCCATTGTAGATGTACCCTCGGGTGTCGCACCCGACGGCGAAGAACTTGTTGCGGGAGTCGGAGAACCGGAAGGGCATAGAGGTTAGGTTGATGGATGGGTTGTTCCAGTTTGTGTTGTTGCCATCGTTATCGTAGCAGTCATAGGCCATGTATTGGTTGACGACCACCAGACCCTGGGAGAGCTGGATCTCCACAACGTCGACGTTGGTCTCACTGAGAAAGGGCTTGGGAGGGCTGAAGGATGCATTGCAAGTGATGTTGAAGCCTTCTTCGAGGGAGCAGCCTTCACCGATGCCAAAAGGGTAGGGGATGGTCACATTTCCACATATATCTTTGCAGCCAGGCAAAGCATTCGGCTGTGCGGCCGATGCCGCCACCATGGCTGCAGACAAGCCTAAGGTCAGGAGAAGAAGAAACAATACTGGCAGCAGCATATTAATTTTCTTGTCTACTTCACAAAGGACTTGTCTACTTTACAAGCCTGTTAATTAGCGAAGAGATCAGCTAGCTTCTTTTAAAGACATTCCAAGACTACTTATTCCAAGTCGTCCCGAGACTATTACCTAGTCTTTTTTTTTTTTTTTTCCTGTTGTTTGAAAAGTTCGATTAGTTGGAAAGAGACAGAAAGCTACAAAAATATTAAACGATGGCATAATAGTTGCTTAAATATAGTTAAACTTATATGACCGACAAGCCTAAGGAGAAGATCGATCAAGAAGCGATACCGGCAGAGGCATATTTTCTTCTCTTCTTCACAAAGGACTTTAATTACCAGCCTGTTAATTAGCAAAGAGTACACCGCTCCTTTTAAATACATTCAAAGACTAATTCCAGGTCGTCGCCCGAGTCGTCCCGCGCGCGTCTATTACTGCGTCTTTTTCTTCAGTTTTTTCGAAAACTTAAATTGGTTGGAGAGAGACAGAAGTTGAAAAATATTAAAATTGGACCGGATATTTGTCACGCCCCAAATCCATCATCTGATTCGGTCACGTAACACGGCCGCATGAGCCCTAAGGCAAGCCCTAAAGACCATGCAAGGCCTGATAATATCAATCCACACTATATTCCATAAAAATTTTATTATTTAAAGAAATAAAATTATCACAAATTAAAAGTAAACTGGGTAAACATCCACTAGAGTCATAAACATAAGTTCATTGTTTTTCCTACAATCTTTAGAAAAATTTATTAAAATAGAATTTATATCTATCTAACTAATTTCAATAACTGCAACATCGCTCCATCCCATCTCCTATCAAATTAATCACCTCAACATGAAAAAAAAAAATTCAGATATAATGAGCTCAACAGCCCGTAAGAATCCCCTATATAAAATTTACCTTCTTATATAGCAATTAAATGGATAACCTTTATGGTATAAATACATGATTAAGAAAATTTCAAACCATCAAACCAATAAATGTAGATGCCATCATGCAATCATGTAATACACATCTAATGACTTCAGACTACCAGTCATACATTGGATCCAAATCCACCTGGTTTTCAGCTCTAGACTACCATAACCACGTTCCAGCCCGCGGCGGGGCAACTATCACACTCCAGCCTGTGACGGGCAACACTACCATATTTTCAGCCTGTGGCGGGCCCACGTTGTCACACTTCAGCCTGGGACTGGCAACACTGCCACATTTCTAGCCTATGGCAAGGCTCTCACATGGCCAGCCTAGAGCATCAACCATCATGCACTCATGCATCACAACCAACACATGGCATGCATATCAATGCATCACAACTCAACCATGATAATAAAATTTTTATAAATCATAATTAGGCAATATTCATCAACCAAACCAAACCAAGAATCAGAAAATAGCACGAAATCCATAATTCATCCAACGTAAATCATCAAAAACTAATAATTATTATTTATATAATAGCGATAAAAGTTAGGTAGGAGAATTCTTACTTCACAATTCGGCTAACAACCCCTCACTGACGACTCGAATTTAACTCCTCCCTGTCCCCTTCAGCTGATACAATTCATATATTTTATTTAATTGATAGAAATAAATTTTAATAAAATAAAAATTAATTTTTCTTCTAGAACCCATCATTGGGTCTGTACCGCAATCCGAGCACTCACCCTTCTCGTCTCCTGTATATGTACTATATATATTATAATCCCCTTACCGCGTTTATTATCTGTGCCTAATTCCTTTCTATCTTTAATGATCCGCTAAAAAAAAAACTTACCTCTCTTTCCTAACGTCCAACGATATCTTGACGATGGAGGGCTTTGCTTCTCCACTTTTTCCTCCTCTTCTTCTTCTTCTTCTCTCTCTCTCTCTTTTTTTTTTCCTTGGTGGCGCTACGAAACAACCCTAGCTGCTTGTCCCCTCTTTATTTGTCATGTTGCCAAGCCAAGCTGGCATAGGGGAGGAGGGATTCCTCCCCTCTTCTCATGCGGCGGTTAGGGGGGAGGAGTTTATCCTCCCCAATATCACATGAGCGGCATTTAGGGGGAGGAGTAACTCCTCCCCAAATTTCTCCCCTATTTTCATAAGTCGGGTTACTCCTCCCCAAATTTCTCCCATATTTTCATAAGTCGGTTAGGGGGAGTTTATCATCCCAAAATTTCTTCCCTATTTTTAGGGGCTGGCTAGGGGGAGGAGTTTATCCTCCCCAATATCACGGGTGGTTAGGGGGAGGATCAACTCCTCCCCAATTTCACGGACCTTACATTCTTCCCCCCTTAAAATAAATTTCGTCCTCGAAATTTTTCTTACCTGATACATCAAAGAGTTGGGGATGCTTGTCTTTTACTTCTGACTCCAATTCCCAAGTGGCCTCTCTCTCTGAGTGGTTGCTCCATTGTATCTTCACATAAGGTATAGTACGATGACGTAAAATCTGATCCTTTCTGTCCACAATCCGCACTGGATATTCATTATAAGTCAAGTCCTCTTGAAGATGCAATGGCTCATGCTCTACCACATGATTTGGATCTGGAACATATTTCTTCAACATTGACACATGAAAGACATTGTGCACATTTGACAGAGTTGGTGGTAATGCTAGTCGATATGCCACCTCTCCAACTCTGTCTAAAATCTCAAATGGACCAACGTATCTGGGACTCAGTTTACCTCGAAGTCCAAATCTCATCACACCCTTGCTAGGAGAAACCTTCAAGAACACATGATCACCAATTTGAAATTCTAGCTTCCTTCTTCTGTTGTCAGCATAACTCTTCTGTCTGCTCTGAGCTGTGCGAAGACGTTCTCGAATTGCTTGTATTTTCTCCATAGCTTGTTGCACTAACTCAGGTCCCAAAAATTTTCGCTCACCAACATCATCCCAACAAATTGGAGACCGACATTTTCTTCCATATAGTGCTTCATAAGGAGCCATTTGGATACTTGCTTGATAACTATTATTATAAGCAAACTCAATCAAGGCCAGATGACTATCCCATGCACCACCCAAATCTATAACACAAGCTCTTAGCATATCCTCCAAGATCTGTATAGTCCGCTCTGATTGTCCATCAGTTTGTGGATGAAAAGCAGTACTAAAGCTCAACTTGGTGCCAAGTGCTTTATGAAGACCTTTCCAAAACTGGGATACAAATCTACTATCCCGATCAGATACAATAGTCACTGGAATCCCATGCAGCCTCACAATTTGTTCTATATACATGCCTGCCAACCTCTCCAAAGAGAATCCAACCCTAAATGGTAAGAAATGAGCTGATTTGGTCAACCGATCCACAATCACCCATACAGCATTACTACCCCGAGGGGTTCTCGGCAAGCCAGTTACAAAATCCATAGTGATATGCTCCCATTTCCACTGAGGAATATCAAGAGACTGCAATGGTCCAGCGGGTCTTTGATGTTCAGCTTTCACCTGCTGACATACTAAGCACTGAGCAACATGAAGAGCTATGTCCCGTTTCATACCAGTCCACCAAAAATTTTTCTTTAAGTCACAGTACATCTTGGTACCTCCAGGATGCATAGTATAGGCCGAATTATGTGCTTCGCCCAAAATCTCTTCTTTCAGATCTTTATTATTTGGTATACAAAGTCTGTTCCCAAATCTCAGTGAACCATCCTCATGAATTCGAAACTCTGTTTGAACACCGGTCTCCACCATTTTTATAATCTTTTGTAACTCTGGGTCCTCCTTCTGAGACATCTTAATTCTCTCTATTAGGGTAGGCTGTACTGTAAGTGCAGTAAGTTGAACCTTGGGGTCATATATCCGGACCCCAATATCAGCTCTATCTAAATCCAATAAAATATGTCTTTGATTAGTTATCAGAGCTGCCAATTCACCTGAAGATTTTCTGCTTAAAGCATCAGCTACTACATTAGCCTTTCCTGGATGATAGTTAATGGTCAAATCATAATCCTTTAACAATTCTAACCATCTTCTCTGCCTCATATTCAATTCCTTTTGAGTAAAGATGTACTTCAAGCTCTTGTGATCAGTAAAGACATCACACTGTTCTCCGTACAAGTAATGTCTCCATATTTTTAAAGCAAACACTACCGCTGCCAATTCTAAGTCATGAGTTGGGTAGTTTTGCTCATATGATTTTAATTGTCTAGAGGCATAAGCAATCACCTTTCCATTTTGCATTAATACACATCCAAGTCCTTTACGTGATGCATTACTATAGATGGTAAACCCTCCAGTTCCAGTTGGAATAGTCAACACTGGGGCCGTCACTAATCGTCTTTTCAACTCTTGGAAACTCTTCTCACAATCCTCTGTCCATTCAAACTTCACTCGCTTTTGAGTCAAATGAGTTAGAGGTATGGCAATACGAGAGAATCCTTCAACAAACCTTCGATAGTAACCTGCCAACCCCAAGAAACTGCGTACCTCAGATACATTAGAAGGCTTGTTCCATGCAACCACAGCTTCCACTTTCTTCGGATCTACTGAAATACCTTCCTTAGAGACTACATGTCCAAGAAAAGCAACACTATCCAACCAGAATTCACATTTAGATAACTTTGCATAGAGCTTCTCCTCTCGAAGAGTCTGTAGTACTATCCTCAAATGTTCTCTATGTTCTTGTGAGCCTTTTGAATATATCATAATATCATCTATGAATACTACCACAAATCGATCCAAGTAAGATTTGAATATCTGATTCATAAGATCCATAAATGCAGCTGGTGCATTGGTCAATCCAAAAGGCATAACCAAAAACTCATAATGCCCATATCTCGTCCTAAAAGCTGTCTTTGGTATATCTTCGGGTTTTATCTTTAATTGATGGTACCCTGATCGGAGATCAACTTTCGAGAATATTTGTGCTCCTTGCAATTGATCAAACAAATCTTCAATTCTTGGTAAGGGATATTTATTTCGTACAGTCATCTTATTCAGCTCCCGATAATCTATACATAGCCGGAGACTTCCATCTTTCTTCTTCACAAATAGTACAGGAGCACCCCAAGGAGACACACTTGGTCTGATAAAGCCCTTATCTAACAACTCTTGCAACTGTTTCTTCAACTCTCTTAATTCTGCTGGAGCCATCCTATATGGAGTCTTTGAAATCGGACCAGTACCAGGAATCAGATCAATAGAAAAATCAATCTCCCTATCTGGAGGTAACCCTGGTAACTCATCTGGAAAAACATCAGGGAACTCGTTCACAACAGGAATGTCCTCTGTACAAAGCTCCTTTTGTTGGGTATACAGCACTGTAGCTAAATACCCTTCACAACCTTTCCTGAGAAGCTGTTTGGCTTGTAGTGCCGATATCATTTTTAGTTGGATAGATGACTTGCCACCCATATAGCTAAACTCAGCTTGCCCAGGAATTTGAAATTTTACTGTCTTTTTAAAACAGTCAATTGTAACATGATAAGCTGCCAGCCAATCCATCCCAAGAATTAAATCGAAATCCTTTATTTCTAAAATTAACAAATCTGCCTTCATCTCCATATCCCCAATGGTTAATATGCAATCCTTATACATTGACTCTACTAACATAATATCTCCACTTGGTGTAGAGACACACATCCCAACTTCTAATGGTATAGGTGTTAACTTGCTACTTTTAACAAAATAAAAAGATATAAAGGAATGTGTAGCACCCGGATCAAACAATGCATACATTGTATAGGATAATAACTTAATCATACCTGTCACCGTAGCATTTGAGGCATTAGCATTTGGCTCTGAGAGTGCATAGATACGCCCTTGAGCTCGAGGTTTTTGTGGTACCTCCCCCAATTGTGGTGCTACTGGAGACTCTAGTTTTCCTTGTAGTTCTTTCCCCTTGGGATACTTTGCTGCTATGTTACTTGGCTGTCCACATGTGTAGCACCTCTTCTGTGATAGCCCGCAATCTCTTAGGAAATGTGGTCCTCCACAACCAAAACACTTGATTTCACCTTTATTTGATGTCCCATCACCTGGGGATGCATTCTTATGCCTCTTTGTATTAGGGTTTCTCTTGTCTTGGCCTTGAAAATTTTCAAACCTACCTCTTTTCTTCATAGTCTTCTCCCTTGCAGCTTGTGTATCATTAAAGCCCTTTTCTATCACCAACGCCTTATTCACCATCTCCTTATAGGTGGTAACTCAAAAGCAGTGACTCATTGTCGGATCGGGTCCTTAAGCCCATTTTCATACTTATGAGCCCGAATAATTTCCTCTACCACTACTGTGGGTGCATACCTCGACAATTCTTCAAACTTGGTAGTATATTGTGCCACTGTCATATTGCCTTGGTCAAGACGATCAAATTCTCGAAACTTCTGGAATCTAACACTCTGAGGAAAATATTTTTCATAGAAAACCTTTTTGAATTCCCCCCAGGTGTGTGATGCATCATTAGGGCCAAGTTTTCCTTTCTCTGTCTCCCACCAATCAGCTGCCTCACCAAGCAATATAAAGGTCGCGAAGTTGACCTTTTCCTCCTCTGGACATTTCAAGGCCTGGAAGACCTTCTCAATCTCTTTCAACCAACTCTTAGCCTCCATAGGGTCAATAGTGCCCTTGAAAGCTGACGGTGCGTACTTCTTGAACTCAGTCAGGTTAACTCGACGCTCGGGTTGAGTTCTAGGATCCCATAGTTGCTGTTGTAGTTGTTGCTGCTGCAATTGTTGCTGCAAGAATTGTTGTTGTTGCTGTTGTTGCAGCTCCATCATCTTCATCATATCTGCCCTTGATGCAGCTTGTTGTTGCAGCAGAATATCTAGTAACTGGGCAATAGTTACATGCTCACTGGGTTGTACCCTAGGTTCCTCCATATTTCGTGCTCCTGATGTCCCTGCTTCTATGGTTCCCACTCTAGGGGCATTAGGAACTTCAGTGGTGGGGACCATAGGGGGCTCCTCCTGGCGCAAACCCCGCACCGTTGAGGCTGTATCACTTCCTTGTGATTGCGAGGGCTCCCATGCAGTTGTGCCATCAGCGAATCGGGTTGGCCTTCTAGGTCGACCACGTCCTTTACTTTGAGCCATATCAACTTCTATATAACAAGGTTCAGTTTTCAATTTAATATCCATATATCAATCAAAATTAATTCACATTTCAAAACTTTCAATTCAAATAAGATTTAAAAATTTTCTCCCACCCACTCTCACTTCGATCCTAAATCCTAGAATCCTGAACCATGTTTTTATGCCACTTCAGTCAATTTTTCAAAAATTTTATTTCATCCCTAATGATCATAAACCTAGGCTCTGATATCACTTCTGTCACGCCCCAAATCCACCATCTGATTCGGCCACGTGACACGGCCGCATGAGCCCTAAGGCAAGCCCTAGAGACCATGCAAGGCCTGATAATATCAATCCACACTATATTCCACAAAAGTTTTATTATTTAAAGAAATAGAAATTATCACAAATTAAAAGTAAACTGGGTAAACATCCACTAGTGTCATAAACATAAGTTCATTGTTTTTCCTACAATCTTTAGAAAAATTTATTAAAATAGAATTTATATCTATCTAACTAATTTCAATAACTGCAACGTCGCTCCATCCCATCCTATCAAATTAATCACCTCAACCTGTAAAAAAAATTTCAACAGATATAATGAGCTCAACAGCCCCGTAAGAATCCCCTACATAAAATTTACCTTCTTATATAGCAATTAAATGGATAACCTTTATGGTATAAATACATGATTAAGAAAATTCCAAACCATCAAACCAATAAATGTAGATGCCATCATGCAATGATGTAATACACATCTAATGACTTCAAACTCAACCAGTCATACATTGGATCCAAACCCACCTGGTTTTCAGCTCTAGACTGCCATAACCACGTTCCAGCCCGTGGCAGGGCAACTGTCACACTCCAGCCTGTGACGGGCAACACTACCATATTTTCAGCCTGTGGCGGGGCCCACGTTGTCACACTCCAGCCTGTGACTGGCAACACTACCACATTTCTAGCCTATGGCAAGGCTTTCACATGGCCAGCCTAGAGCATCAACCATCATGCACTCATGCATCACAACCAACACATGGCATGCATATCAATGCATCACAACTCAACCATGACAATAAAATTTTTATAAATCATAATTAGGCAATATTCATCAACCAAACCAAACCAAGAATCAGAAAACAGCACGAAATCCATAATTCATCCAACGTAAATCATCAAAAACCAATAATTATTATTTATATAATAGCGATAAAAATTATGTAGGAGAATTTTTACTTCACAATTCAGCTAACAACCCCTCACTGACGACTCGAATTTAACTCCTCCCTATCACGCTGGTTGTCCCCTTCAGCTGATACAATTCATATATTTTATTTAATTGATAGAAATAAACTTTAATAAAATAAAATAAAATAAAATAAAAATTAATTTTTCTTCTAGAACCCATCATTGGGTCTGTACCGCAATCCGAGCACTCATCCTTCTCCTCTCCTGTATATATGCTATATATATTATAATCCCCTCGCTGCGTTTATCACCTGTGCCTAATTTCTTTCCATCTTTAATGATCTACTAAAAAAACTTACCTCTCTTTCCTAGCATCTAACGATATCTTGATGATGCAGGGCTTTGCTTCTCCACTTTTTTCTCCTCTTCTTCTTCTTCTCTCTCTCTTTCTCTCTCTCTCTCTCTCTCTCTCTCTCTCTCTTTTTTTTCCTTGGCAGCGCTATGAAAACCTATGCCGCCCGTCCCCTTTTATTTCCCATGTTACCAGGCTGGCGCAGGGGAGGAGGGATTCCCTCCCCTATTTTCACGCGTATTCCATGCATTTAACGGAATTTTTCCTGATTTCATGCGTATTCCACGCACGTGTTTAATGGGATTTTCATGGGCCTTATATTCTCCCCCCCTTAAAATAAATTTTGTCCTCGAAATTTTTCTTACCCGATACATCAAAGAGTTGGGGATGCTTGTCTTTTACTTCTGACTCCAATTCCCAAGTGGCCTCCCTCTCTAAGTGGTTACTCCATTGTATCTTTACATAATGTATAGTACGACGACGTAACATCTGATCCTTTCTATCCACAATCCGCACTGGATATTCATTATAAGTCAAGTTCTCTTGAAGATGCAATGGCTCATGCTTTACCACATGATTTGGATCTGGAACATATTTTTTCAACCTTGACACATGAAAGACATTGTGCACATTTGACAGAGTTGGTGGTAATGCTAGTCGATATGCCACCTCTCCAACTGTGTCTAAAATCTCAAATGGATCAATGTATCGGAAACTCAATTTACCCCGAAGTCCAAATCTCATCACACCCTTGCTAGGAGAAACCTTCAAGAACACATGATCACCGATTTAAAATTCTAGCTTCCTTCTTCTGTTGTCAGCATAACTCTTCTATCTGCTCTGAGCTGTGCAAAGACGTTCTCGAATTATTTGTATTTTCTCCATAGCTTGTTGCACTAACTCGGGTCCCAAAAATTTCGCTCACCAACATCATCCCAACAAATTGGAGACCGATATTTTCTTCCATATAGTGCTTCATAATGAGCCATTTGAATAGTTGCTTGATAACTATTATTATAAGCAAACTCAATCAAGGCCAGATAATTATCCCATGCACCACCCAAATCTAAAACATAAGCTCTTAGCATATCCTCCAAGATCTGTATAGTCCGCTCTGATTGTCAATCCGTTTGTGGGTGAAAAGCAGTACTAAAGCTCAACTTGGTGCCAAGTGCTTTATGAAGACCTTTCCAAAACTGGGATACAAACCTACTATCCCGATCAGATACAATAGTCACTGGAATCCCATGCAGCCTCACAATTTGTTTTCTGTACATGCCTGCCAACCTCTCCAAAGAGAATCCAATCCTAAATGGTAAGAAATGAGCTGATTTGGTCAACCGATCCACAATCACCCATATAGCATTACTACCCCAAGGGGTTCTCGGCAAGCCAGTTACAAAGTCAATGATATGCTTCCATTTCCACTGAGGAACATCAAGAGACTGCAATGGGCCAGTGGGTCTTTGATGTTCAGCTTTCACCTGCTGACATACTAAGCACTGAGCAACATGAAGAGCTATATCCCATTTCATACCAGTCCACCAAAAATTTTTCTTTAGGTCACAGTACATCTTGGTACCTCCAGGATGCATAGTATAGGCCGAATTATGTGCTTTGCCCAAAATCTATTCTTTTAGATCTTTATTATTTGGTATACAAAGTCTGTTCCCAAATCTCAGTGAACCATCCTCATGAATTCGAAACTCTGTTTGAACACCGGTCTTCACCATTTTTATAATCTTTTGTAACTCTGGGTCCTCCTTCTGAGACATCTTAATTTTCTCTATTAGGGTAGGCTATACTGTAAGTGTAGTAAGTTGAACCTTGGGGTCATATATCCGGACCCCAATATCAGCTCTATCTAAATCCAATAAAATATGTCTTTGATTAGTTATCAGAGCTGCTAATTCACCTGAAGATTTTCTGCTTAAAGTATCAGCTACTACATTAGCCTTTCCTGGATGATAGTTAATGGTCAAATTATAATCCTTTAACAATTCTAACAATTTTCTCTGCCTCATATTCAATTCCTTTTGAGTAAAGATGTACTTCAAGCTCTTGTGATCAATAAAGACATCACACTATTCTCTGTACAAGTAATGTCTCCATATTTTTAAAGCAAACACTACCACTGCAAATTCTAAGTCATGAGTTGGATAGTTTTGCTCATATGATTTTAATCGTCTAGAGGCATAAGCAATCACCTTTCCATTTTGCATTAATACACATCCAAGTCCTTTACGTGATGCATCACTATAGATGGTAAACCCTCCAGTTCTAGCTAGAATAGTCAACACTGGGGCCATCACTAATCGTCTTTTCAACTCTTGGAAGCTCTTCTCACAATCCTCTGTCTATTCAAACTTCACTCGCTTTTGAGTCAAGTGAGTTAGAGGCATGGCAATATGGGAGAATCCTTCAACAAACCTTCGATAGTATCCTGTCAACCCCAAGAAATTGCGTACCTCAGATACATTAGAAGGCTTGTTCAATGCAACCATAGCTTCCACTTTCTTCAGATCTACTGAAATACCTTCCTTAGAGACTACATGTCCAAGAAAAGCAACACTATCCAACCAGAATTCACATTTAGATAACTTTGCATAGAGCTTCTCCTCTTGAAGAGTCTGTAGTACTATCCTCAAATGTTCTCTATGTTCTTGTGAGCCTTTTGAATATATCAGAATATCATCTATGAATACTACCACAAATCGATCTAAGTAAGATTTCAATACCCGATTCATAAGATCCATAAATGCAACTGGTGCATTGGTCAATCCAAAAGGCATAACCAAAAACTCATAATGCCCATATCTCGTCCTAAAAGCTGTCTTTGGTATATCTTCGGCTTTTATCTTTAATTGATGGTACCCTAATCGGAGATCAACTTTTGAGAATATTTGTGCTTCTTGCAATTGATCAAACAAATATTCAATTCTTGGTAAGGGATATTTATTTTGTACAGTCATCTTATTCAGCTCCTAATAATCTATACATAGCCGAAGACTTCTATCTTTCTTCTTCACAAATAGTACAGGAGCACCCCAAGGAGACACACTTGGTCTGATAAAGCCCTTATCTAATAACTCTTACAACTGTTTCTTCAACTCTCTTAATTCTGCTGGAGCCATCCTATATGGAGTCTTTGAAATCGGACTAGTACCAGGAATCAGATCAATATAAAATCAATCTCCCTATCTAGAGGTAACCCTGGCAACTCATCTAGAAAACATCAGGGAACTCGTTGACAACATGAATGTCCTCTGTACAAAGCTCCTTTTGTTGGGTATATAGCACTGTAGCTAAATATCCTTCACAACCTTTCCTGAGAAGCTGTTTGGCTTGTAGTGTCGATATCATTTTTAGTTGCATAGATGACTTGCCACCCATACAACTAAACTCAGCTTGCCCAGGAATTTAAAATTTTACTGTCTTTTTAAAACAATCAATTGTAACATAATAAGCTACCAGCCAATCCATCCCAAGAATTAAATCGAAATCCTTTATTTCTAAAATTAACAAATCTGTTTTCATCTCCATATCCCCAATGGTTAATATGCAATCCTTACACATTGACTCCACTAACATTAATCTCCACTTGGTGTAGAGACACACATGTCAACTTCTAATGGTATAGGTGTTAACTTGCTACTTTTAATATCCACATAACAATCAAAATTAATTCACCTTTCAAAACTTTCAATTCAAATAAGATTTAAAATTTTTTTCCACCCACTCTCACTTCGATCCTAAATCATAGAATCCTGAATGATCATAACCAGGCTCTGATACCACTTCTGTCACGCCCCAAATCCACCATTTGATTCGGCCACGTGACACGGCCGCATGAGCCCTAAGGCAAGCCCTAGAGACCATGCAAGGCATGATAATATCAATCCACACTATATTCCACAAAAGTTTTATTATTTAAAGAAATAAAAATTATCACAAATTAAAAGTAAACAGGGTAAACATCCACTAGTGTCATAAACATAAGTTCATTGTTTTTCCTACAATCTTTAGAAAAATTTATTAAAATAGAATTTATATCTATCTAACTAATTTCAATAACTACAACGTCGCTCCATCCCATCTCCTATCAAATTAATCACCTCAACCTGTAAAAAAAAATTTCAACAGATATAATGAGTTCAACAGCCCCATAAGAATCCCCTACATAAAATTTACCTTCTTATATAGCAATTAAATGGATAACATTTATGGTATAAATACATGATTAAGAAAATTTAAACCATCAAACCAATAAATGTAGATGCCATCATGCAATGATGTAATACACATCTAATGACTTCAGACTCAACCAACATACATTGGATCCAAACCCATCTGGTTTTCAGCTCTAGACTGCCATAACCACGTTTCAGCGCTTGGCGGGGCAACTGTCACACTCCAGCCTATGACGGGCAATACTACCATATTTCCAGCATGTGGCGGGGCCCACGTTGTCACACTCCAGCCAGTGACTGGCAATACTACCACATTTCTAGCCTATGATAAGGCTCTCACATGGCCAGCCTAGAGCATCAACCATCATGCACTCATGCATCACAACCAACACATGACATGTATATCATTGCATCACAACTCAACCATGACAATAAAATTTTTATAAATCATAATTAGGCAATATTCATCAACCAAACCAAACCAAGAATCAAAAAACAGCACGAAATCCATAATTCATCCAACGTAAATCATCAAAAACCAATAATTATTATTTATATAATAGCGATAAAAATTATGTAGGAGAATTCTTACTTCACAATTTGGCTAACAACCCCTCACTGATGACTCAAATTTAACTCCTCCCTGTCATGCTGGTTGTCCGCTTCAGCTGATACAATTCATATGTTTTATTTAATTGATAGAAATAAACTTTAATAAAATAAATAAAATAAAATAAAAATTAATTTTTCTTCTAGAACCCATCATTGGCTTTGATTCTTAACTATTTCCTCCTCTTCTTCTTCTCTATCTTTCTCTCTCTCTTTTTTTTCCCCTTGGCGGCACTATGAAAACCTAAGCCGCCCATCCCCTTTTATTTCCCATGTTTACCAGGCTGGCGCAGGGGAGGAGGGATTCCCTAAAAGGATCCCAAGCGAAGACCATGGCCCACACGGCCACGATGGGGAGGATAAGTTGCGAGATGCAGCCCCAGTGACAGGCGGCAGCGCTACCATGTAGGGCAGCGGATGGCGGCGAGATCAAGTGCATTATGGAGATATCTTCAGAGATTGATTTCCTTGTGGAGAGTGATTGAATAAATCATATCTTCTAGATTTAGGATGTTTCTCCTAAACTCTAGAAGGTGATGGAATAAATCATATCTTCTAGATTTAGGATGTTTCTCCTAAACTCTAGAAGGTGATTGAATAAATCATATCTTCTAGATTTAGAATGTTTCTCCTAAATTCTAGAAAGTGATTGAATAAATCATATCTTCTAGATTTAGGATGTTTCTCCTAAACTCTAGAAGATTAGTTTCCCTTTCAGTTAAGTTGTTTTAGGCATGTATCATCAAATCTCCTTGATTCTAGGAATTGTTTCCTTAGAATCTTGAAGATTAGATTTGATTTGATTGGAAAGATTAGTTTTCTTTTCAGTTAAGTTGTTTTAGGCATGTATTGTCAAATCTCCTTGATTCTAGGAATTGTTTCGAATTATTTCCTTAGAATCTTGAAGATTTGATCTAGATTTGATTTGATTGGGTTGGTAGGATTTTGTAAGCTCCTGAGGATGCCTATATAAGCACTCCTCAGGAGCAATAGGAAAAGGGGGGGAGAGAGTTATATTGTGTAAGCTTAGAGAGCTTATGAATGTTGGCCAGGCATAGGCACGTTTATGCTAGTAAACTTGGGGGCTGATAACCTCTTAAGTTTGGGCATGCTTGGGCTAATAACCCTTGTACGAGTGTTCTTATGATCTGATGGTTCGAAGGACTAATAATCCTGAGACCACGTTCTTCGTAATAACAGTGAGGCATTCTTCATGTGTTAGATCCTAATTACCACGCTCGTGTGTTACTGGAAATGGTTTGGGAGGATCAATTGTGGTGTTGGAGTGGATCGCGCGGAGGAGTTGGTGAATGTTTTGGTGTCCTTGACCGGGGACCCTAACAAATTGGTGCTTTCATTGAGATTAGTTGCTTGAAGATCTCTACGCTTCAAGCGGGGTAATCACGAGCAAACCTTACTTTGATTCTCTTCATTGAGATTGTTATAGTTAGAAGTTGTTTGTTCTGTTTGTTCTTGTTGGAGTTATTATTTGAGGTGGGGGTTAGATTGTTATAGCTAGAAGTTGTTTGTTCTTGTTGGAGTTATTATTTGAGGTAGGGGTTAGATTGTTATAGTTAGAAGTTGTTTGTTCTTGTTGGAGTTATTATTTGAGGTGGGGGTTCGATCTTCTTCTGGAGAGAACCCAAGGTCGGAAGTTGTCCGTGCAAAGTTCTTCGTGGGAGGGGGTTCGATCTTCATTTTGGAGAGAACCCAAGGTTGGACTTGTTGTTGCAGTCCATATTCCAATGGAGGCCGAATCAAGTACATTTCCATCCCACCGAGACCGCTTTGAAGCTTCGGAGTCATCCACTCTTTGGATGAAGGAGCAGATGGCGGAGACTACCACCAACATGACTCATATGCAAGGAGCCATCACTTCCATCACTAATGCTACGGAGGAGAATATGAAGGTGGTAGAAGGCATGAGATGAGACTTGCAAGCAATATTGGCAAGACTTAGAGGAGGAGCGAATGGGGCCAACCGCGGACAAACCCCAAGGGTGGAAGAGGAGCAACTCGTTGATGGGAGAAAAACTCACATTTCTAAGTCCACAAGGAGAGCCTAGACCAAGGCAACCTCTTAGATTGGGCGGGCGTGTGGAGAATGAGCACGAGGTAGTGGAAAGGTGGCTGCAAGAGGAGGAGTCTGACCGTGATGTTGATAACCATGCAAGACTCGGTGGGAGTCGGTATGGGGAAGAAATGCCCTATGGCCGGATCCATGAAGATGCTAGAAGACATGAGAGACCGAGAAGAGACCACCACTATCATAATGAAGATGAAGAAAATCGGTTTAACCACCGAGGACCTAGAAGACCACATTACCGTGGAGGTGACTATGAAGATGATGATGGAAATCGATTTAACAATCGAGGACCAAGGAGACCAAAAATTGACTTCTCTAAGTTCAATGGTGGTGACCCTCATGAGTGGCTCGATAAGACGGATCACTATTTTCATATATATGAAGTACCAAGGACAGAAAGAGTGGCCACAGCATGTTTCTTCCTTGATGGGAAGGCAAGCAAATGGTGGAGATGGATACGGACCCAATATGAGAAGGAAGGAAGAAGGCTCGGGTGGACGGCATTTAAGAGGGAGCTGCTTATGCAATTTGGGCCTTCGCCCATTATCAACCATCATGGCCAGCTAGCTAAGCTCAAGCAAGATGGCAAGGTGCATGCGTATGTGGAGGAATTTTGACAACTCCAAACCTTGGTGAGGGGTTGGTCTGAGGAGGCACTTATCGGCACTTTCGTGGATGGTCTAAAACCATGGATTGCCAAGGAGCTCAAGTTGAAGCAGCCCACTAGGCTGCAAGAAGCAATGAAGATGGCTGAAATCCTTGAAGAAAGTCATCACTTCGAGAAAAGACACGTCAAGGACCAAGTGGCTAACAAGGTTTATAAACCCTTGTATTCCATAGGGTCTTGGAAAGGAAAGGAGGGGACTACGGGAGATTCAAGGAGCAAAGGGAAGGAAGTCAAGAAGCTTAGTCGTGAGGAGCTTGATGAGTACATAAAGAAGGGCTTATGCTTCAAATGTGGTGAAAAGTGGAGCCGTGATCACCAATGCAAGAAAGCCAAGGTCATGTGTATGATCGAGATAGAGGAGGAGCAATTGGGGGAGACAAGTGAGGAAGAGCACGGGCATGAGGAGTCCTCTAGCGATGAGGAAAGTGAGGAAGCCAAGTTGAGCCTCAATGCCATATCCGGCGTACAAAAGCCCTCAACCATGCGACTTATGGCTTGGGTTGGCAAGCATGAAATGACATTATTGGTGGATAGTGGGTCTACCCACAACTTCATCAATTCCCGCGTCCTTTCTAAGGTGGGATTGCATGGGGAAGAAGTAGAGCCATTCGATGTGAAGGTGACAAACGGGGAAAAGCTAAGGTGCGAGAGGGTAGTGCGAACCGTGAAGATGAATGTCCAAGGTATCCATATAGCGGCTGATCTTCACGTACTCTCATTGGTGGGGCTAGATGTTGTCTTGGGCAATGCATGGCTAAGAGGCATTGGCAAGGTCGTCACCGACTATGAGAAGATGACTATGGAGTTCAAGCTTGGAGGGAAGAAGAGGACGTGGACAGCTCTAGCATCAAAAGAGCCAAGGCCTTGCGAGGCCAATGTGTTTGAAAAACTATGCAAGGGTGGGGCTCATTGCTTCGCCATAGTGATGGGCCAAAACCGAGGAGATGAAGGGCAAGAAGAGAAGTATAGTGATAGAAATGAGGAGCTGCCCCAAGGTGTGAAGACAGTTTTAGAAAGACATAAGGAAGTATTGGAGGTACTTACTTCATTACCACCAAGTAGGAAATTTGATCATCGCATTGTGCTGAAAGATGCAAGTAAACCAGTGAATGTGCCACCATACCGATATGCTCACTTTCAAAAGGGTGAGATCGAAAGACAAGTGGAGGAGATATTGGCTAGTGGCTTGATTCGACCAAGCACTAGTCCCTTTTCATCACCGGTGTTGCTGGTGAGGAAGAAGGATGGAAGTTGGCATTTTTGCACCGACTACCGAGCATTGAATGACGCAACAGTGAGGGACAGATTTCCCATACCAACAGTGGACGAGATGCTTGATGAGTCGCATGGGGCTCATGTGTTCACCAATCTGGATTTAAGGGCCGGATACCATCAAATCCGGATGAAAGAGGAAGATACCCACAAGATGGCATTTAGGACTCATTCCGGCCACTATGAGTACCTAGTGATGCCTTTTGGGCTATGCAATGCCCCCTCAACTTTCCAAGCGGCTATGAATGCCATATTTAAGCCATTCTTGAGGAAGTTTGTATTAGTATTCTTCGATGACATCTTGGTGTACTCAAAGAATGTGGAGGAACACTTGAAGCAATTGGAGTGAGTATTGATGATCTTGAAGGAGCACCACTTCTTCATCAAGGTTTCCAAATGCGCCTTTATGCAAGAAGAGCTGGAGTACCTTGGCCACATCATATCGGGCCAAGGAGTAAAAGTGGACCAGCGGAAGGTGGAAGCTATGGTGGATTGGTCCTTACCCAAGGATGTGTCGGCTCTACGAGGATTTCTTGGTTTGACGGGCTACTATTGAAGGTTCATGCAAGGCTATGGATTGATAGCCAAACCACTTACCTCTATGCTAAAAAAGGAGGGCTTCGAGTGGACCGAAGATGGAAGAAGAGCTTTTGAGAACTTGAAGAGAGCCATGACCAAGACACCCGTCTTGGCCTTGCCCGACTTCAAGAAACCATTTGAAGTATATACTAATGCAAGTGGAGAAGGGATTGGGGCGGTACTAGCTCAAGAAAGGAGGCCCATAGCTTATATCTCCAAGGCCTTAGGGCCAATGAAGAAAGCATGGAGCACTTATGCAAGAGAAATGTTGGTGGTTGTGCATGCGGTGAAGGTGTGGAGACCTTACCTCTTGGGAAGAAAGTTCACTATAGTGACCGATCAACATGCATTAAGACACTTGCTAGAACAAAAGATCGTGATGCCAGAGCAACAGAAGTTTCTTGTGAAGCTTCTGGGATTCGAGTATGACATTATATATCAGTCCGGCAAGGAGAATAAGGTGGCTGATGCGTTGTCAAGGAAGGAGGGAAGTCCAATGATGTGGACTTTGTATGAAGATGAGGCTGAACATATGGCCTTGAGTGGAGCTGAATGGAGGATATGGGACAAGCTTAGAAAGGCTGTGGAGTTGGATGCAAGGTCTCAAGAGATCATAGAGAAGCTTGAGAGTCCATGTAATGGGGTGACCGGATTCAAATGGCGTGATGGGCTTATCTACTACAAGTCCTATGTCTATGTGCCCGACGTACCAAACCTGAGGAAGGAGATTCTCACTCACTTCCACCATAGCAAAGAAGGTGGTCATTCGTGATGGCTTAGGACCTATATAAGGATCAAGCATTTCTTCTATTGGGAGGGCCTAAAGAGAAGTGTGAAGAAGTGGGTGGCAGAATGTGATGTGTGTCAAAAGGTCAAACATGATACGAAGGCCCCTACAGGTCTCTTGCAGCCCTTACCGATACCGGAAGCTATATGGGAAGACTTGTCCATGGATTTTGTGGAGGGCTTGCCCGCAAGTCAAGGGTACGAAGTGATCTTGGTGGTCGTGGATCGCTTAAGTAAGTATGCTCACTTCATACCCCTTAAGCATCCATTTACAATGAAGAGTGTGGCTAAGGCCTTTGTGGACAACGTGGTAAAGCTCCATGATTTCCCTAGAACCATTGTTATGGATCGGGATAGGGTGTTCATAAGCTCCTTTTGGAAGGAAGTGTTTGCACTGCAAGGGAGCAAAATGAAGACAAGTTCTTCATACCATCCGCAGACCGATGGCCAAATAGAGGTGGTCAACCATACATTAGAACAATACTTGAGATGCTATTGCCATGATGAGCAAGCAAGGTGGATGGACTACATGTCATGGGCGAATATTGGTATAATACAACATACCACTCTTCCATCACACTTAGCCCATTTGAAGTGGTGTATGGAAGGAAGCCTCCTACCTTGGTGGCTTATGAGAGGGGTACGGCTAAGAATGCGGAAGTGGAGGAAGCCTTGATCACTAGAGACGAGATACTAGCCAAGGCAAAGAGGGAGCTTAAGAAGGCCCAATCGAGCATGAAGAAATATTATGATAAAAGGAGAAGGCTAGAAGGGTTTGAGCCTGGGGACTTTGTGTACTTGAAGCTTCAACCCTATGGCCAAAAGACAATGAAGAGAAAGGCAAGCTACAATCTAGAGAAAAGGTACTATGGACCTTTTAAAGTGGCTGCCCGTGTCGAAGAAGTTGCGTATCGGCTGGAATTACCACCAACCTCAAGACTTCATCCAGTGTTTCATGTGTCTCTCCTCAAGAGACGAGTTGGGGATCCTAGCTTGATTGTAGAGGAATTGCCTTCCTTCAATGAGGAAGGTAGAATGCTACTACAGCCCACAACGATTCTTGAATACAAAATGGTGCCACGTGGGAGGATTAGAAGGAAGATCTGGAGAGTATTGATGCAATGGAGAGGGCTACCTAGAGAGGAAGCAACCTGGGAGGATTATGATGACATAGCCTTAAGGTTCCCATAATTTACCCTTGAGGACAAGGGTACACTTAATGGAAGGGGGAATGAAAGGATCCCAAGCGAAGACCATGGCCTACACGGCCACGATGGGGAGAATAAGTTGCGAGATGCGGCCACAGTGACAGGCGGCAGCGCTACCATGTAGGGCGGCGGATGGCGGTGAGATCAAGTGCATTATGGAGATATCTTCAGAGATTGATTTCCTTGTGGGGAGTGATTGAATAAATCATATCTTCTAGATTTAGGATGTTTCTCCTAAACTCTAGAAGGTGATTGAATAAATCATATCTTCTAGATTTAGGATGTTTCTCCTAAACTCTAGAAGATTAGTTTCCCTTTCAGTTAAGTTGTTTTAGGCATGTATCGTCAAATCTCCTTGATTCTAGGAATTGTTTCCTTAGAATCTTGAAGATTAGATTTGATTTGATTGGGAAGATTAGTTTCCTTTTCAGTTAAGTTGTTTTAGGCATGTATTGTCAAATCTCCTTGATTCTAGGAATTGTTTCGAATTGTTTCCTTAGAATCTTGAAGATTTGATCTAGATTTGATTTGATTGGATTGGTAGGATTTTATAAGCTCCTGAGGATGCCTATATAAGCACTCCTCAGGAGCAATAGGAAAAGGGGGGGGGGAGAGTTATATTGTGTAAGCTTAGAGAGCTTATGAATGTTGGCCAGGCATAGGCACGTTTATGCTAGTAAACTTGGGGGCTGATAACCTCTTAAGTTTGGGCGTGCTTGGGCTAATAACCCTTGTACGAGTGTTCTTGTGATCTGATGGTTCGAAGGACTAATAATCCTGAGACCACGTTCTTCGTAATAACAGTGAGGCATTCTTCATGTGTTAGATCCTAATTACCACGCTCGTGTGTTACTGGAAATGGTTCGGGAGGATCAATTGTGGTGTTGGAGCAGATCGTGCGGAGGAGTTGGTGAATGTTTTGGTGTCCTAGACTGGGGACCCTAACATTCCCTTCCCTGTTTTCACGCGTATTCCACGCGTTTAATTGGATTTTCCCTAATTTCATGCGCATTCCATGCGTTTAACGGAATTTTCCCTGATTTTACGCGTATTCAATGCGTTTAACAGAATTTTCCTTGATTTCATGCGTATTCCATGCACGCGTTTAATGGGATTTCCATGGGCCTTACAATATTTGCAAGTCTTAGTCAACAAAATTGTTGAAAATTATAATCTTATACATGGAAGGGCCGACTGTCTATATTATTTTTTAATAAAAATCTGTAGATAAATTCATTTAGGGATTTGCTATATATATATATATATACATGTGTATAATAATAAAGTTATTGGGGTAAATTAAATCAGGAAGATACCTTCTCTTTCTTTCCGTTAATTAGGGATCAAGGCTTAGTTAACTGTGTGTTGGTGTTGTTATTGCATGTGATACTTTAAAATAGGACATTTAATTATTTTAAATTATTATTCTAAATCTGTTTTCTAGTTTTTAAAAATTATTTTATGGCGTGCCAGCAATAGGACACTATAGTTGAGAAATATTTGATGCTTTAATATCTTTGAGAATTTATAGATTTAATCATGTAAAATAAACATAAAAGGTTTACTTAAATAGAAAGTAATTATATTATTATATCTCTATTTGTATAACCTTCTGTTGCTGCTTTAGCATTATTCTCATATCATTCCATTTGATTATTATATCTATTTGGTAGAAATAAATTTATTTAGTATAAGTAATTTAATTTTCATAGCCAGAACTAATTATGATATGATAGAAGGAGATGCTCGGCTTTGAAAGATTCATTCATTCTTTAAAAGACAAACTCAGCCTTTTAAATGGACAAGATTTGAAAGCTCAACTTAATCAAATTTTTGATGATATAAATAAATAAATTATTCTAATTAAATGATAATATAATTAAATCATATAAATAATAAATGGACAAGACAATAAAGCTCAACTTAATCAAATTTTTTAATGATTTGAATGAATAAATTATTCTAATTCAATGATAATATAATTAAATCATATATATATATATATAATAAATGAACAAGACAATGAAAGCTCAACTTAATCAAATTTTTAATGATCTGAATGAATAAATTATTTTGATTCAATAGTAATATAATTAAATCATATAGATATATATATATAATGGATAAGACAATAAAAGCTCAACTTAATCAATTTTTAATGATTTAAATGGATAAATTATTCTTATTCAATATTAATATAATTAAATTATACATACATACATATATACATATACATATACATATACATAGACATACATACATACATAGATATATATATCTGTGTGTGTATAAATGGACAAAACAATGAAAACTCAACTTAATCAAATTTTGATGATTTGAATGAATATTATTCTAATTCAATAGGTTATATATACAAAATAAACATACACAGATATCTTTTTGTGTGTGTGTATATATATGTATGTATCTGTGTATGTACGTATGCACATGCATGCACATAAATTACACAAAATTCAACATATGATATAAAAATATTCTTAAAAATTAAATAGCTCTATCGGATGGAATGCTAATTTACTGGGCTCATGATGATGTAAATGAGAGTGAAAAAAATAGGAATCTAGCTACGATGGAACCTGGATTCTATCTAGTATCTCATAATAGAATTAGGAATGATCCAGGTCCCAAATAATCCTTTACCTCTTCCTTAAACTATCAGACTCCAGAGTAAAAATTAAAGAAAAACTCTTAGTGTAGTTGTGAAAGTCGTATATATTGACTACAAAGGCCCCAAGGCCCTTAGAGGGCGTTGGTAGCAGGTGATTATCGATAATTTAAAGAGGTCGACAAGATAACTATGTTGGTACGTATTTGAATGATAATCTATCTTGCAATAGTAATCTGAATTATCTTATGAGAGGTAATGCATTACCTGAGTAAGGGATGGTTATGCATATTACCAAAGATATGGTAATCTGATAAATTACTTTTTAACAAAATTACCATTTTTTCTTTTGATCTCTCTCTACTCGTATCCTTCTTTATTGATCTCACCGGAACCTTCATGTCGAAAGTTTCGAGCCATACCCTCTGTCGGACCACGGATCTCTGCCGCCCAGCGGCCCCATGGCATGCCACGAAATTTCTTTCTATCGGTAACCTTCAGCATCCTCATTGGTCACTTCGAATATCATTTATAAATACAAATGTTTTTAAACATTATTATTTATAAATATAATTTTTTAAATCAAATATATAATATTAATAGAAATTTTTAATAATTTAATTTAAGGGTATTTTAGAAATTTGATGTTATATGACTAGTAATCTGTTTGTCATACTAAACATAATAATCAATATTACTATTACATTATATGTGTATACCAAACACAGTAATCAACATTACTGGTAATCTATCGAGTGGTAATCTATCTTTTAAGTAACCTATAATTACAAAAAAAAAAATCAACTTTTGTCTACGATTTTTTTCGTAGGAAAAGATAGAAAAATCATAGAAAAAGCTTTTTCCTATGATTTTGTCGTAGGCAAAAGCTAGAAAAAGTTGCGGGTAAAAGTGTATCGGGAAAGCTTTTTCCTATAACTTTCAAAAATCATAGGCAAAAAGTAGACTTTTTCTTGATGATTTTTTTTTCGTAGAAAAAAGTTCATATTTTATAAAAGCTACAAAAATATTAAATGATGGCATACTAGTTCCTTAAATATAATTAATCGTCCCGCCATGGAAGCACACCATGTGACACTTTAGATTAGGACATTTAATTATTTAAATCTTTATTCTAAATCTGTTTTCTAGGTTTTAAAAGCTCTACTGCTCCATCAACGAGTCATCTTGGCATATTGCAAAGATCGATTCAATGTTTCCTATAATTTGATTGTCTTTCTTCAGGTTCTCACTGGGAACCTGTCAACTATAACCAAAAGTAAACCCATATTGCGTGAAGTCATCAACAAAAGATCCAACGTAAAGAAAGGGGAAAAAAAATCATATGATTCTTTCAAAATTTTAAATATTATTTTTCTCTCTTGAGACACCTTCAAAAGTGATCGAAGCCAACAGCTAATTCAAATAGATCTTTAAAAAAATATTAATTAAATCTTTCAATATTATTCAATAACCTAACATGGTCCCATCATCTATCTTCGTTTTCTTTGTCAAAATGTGATTGGTATGTGGCAGCTTTATCGGCTAGATATTCTCTTTAAAAGAGGTCTCTAATTTTATCTTTTAAATATCGACTCTTCACACCATAACCATGGTCTCTATGGATCAGGCATCCTATTACAAACTTCTTCTCCTTAAGTTTAACTCCAAATTCTCTTCTCGGTATACATAATTTTTTTTTTTGTTGATCTGCATTAAGGTTTGATAAGAAATAGATAGACTAATCCAAGTTAATTCCACGGGAGAAAGAACGTTTGTAGGTGACAACGTAAGGAGGCCTGCAGAAAAAATAATCTGACATATGACAAGGTCTCAAGTGTAATTTGATTCTAGGGTAAAAATTTAATATATAGGAGTCAATTCTTGAGCGGGTGGAGTTATATTAATCCATTTTGTTTGCAAACGTAAATGACATAAAATTCATAAAAGTTACCTCACCTGTTGACATACTAAGCACTGAGCAACATGAAGAGCTATGTCCCATTTCATACCAGTCCATCAAAAATTTTTCTTTAGGTCACAGTACATCTTGGTACCTCCATGATGCATAGTATAGGCCGAATTATATGCTTTGCCTAAAATCTATTCTTTCAGATCTTTATTATTTGGTATACAAATTCTGTTCCCAAATCTCAGTAAACCATCCTCATGAATTCGAAACTCTGTTTGAACACCGGTCTTCACCATTTTTATAATCTTTTGTAACTCTGGGTTCTCCTTCTGAGACATCTTAATTCTCTCTATTAGGATAGGTAGGCTGTACTGTAAGTGCAGTAAGTTGAACCTTGGGGTCATATATGCGGACCCCAATATCAGCTCTATCTAAATCCAATAAAATATGTCTTTGATTAATTATCAGAGCTGCCAATTCACCTGAAGATTTTCTGCTTAAAGTATCAGCTACTACATTAGCCTTTCCTGGATGATAGTTAATGGTCAAATCATAATCCTTTAACAATTCTAACAATCTTCTTTGCCTCATATTCAATTCCTTTTGAGTAAAGATGTACTTCAAGCTCTTGTGATCAGTAAAGACATCACACTGTTCTCTGTACAAGTAATGTCTCCATATTTTTAAAGCAAACACTACCACTGCAAATTCTAAGTCATGAGTTAGATAGTTTTGCTCATATGATTTTAATCGTCTAGAGGCATAAGCAATCACCTTTCCATTTTGCATTAATACACATCCAAGTCCTTTACGTGATGCATCACTATAGATGGTAAACCCTCCAGTTCTAGCTGGAATAGTCAACACTGGGGCCATCACTAATCGTCTTTTCAACTCTTGGAAGCTCTTCTCACAATCCTCTGTCCATTCAAACTTCACTCGCTTTTGAGTCAAGTGAGTTAGAGGCATGGCAATATGGGAGAATCCTTCAACAAACCTTCGATAGTATCCTGTCAACCCCAAGAAATTGCGTACCTCGGATACATTAGAAGGCTTGTTCCATGCAACCATAGCTTCCACTTTCTTCAGATCTACTGAAATACCTTCCTTAGAGACTACATGTCCAAGAAAAGCAACACTATCCAACCAGAATTCACATTCAGATAACTTTGCATAGAGCTTCTCCTCTTGAAGAGTCTGTAGTACTATCCTCAAATGTTCTCTATGTTCTTATGAGCCTTTTGAATATATCAGAATATCATCTATGAATACTACCACAAATCGATCCAAGTAAGATTTCAATACCCGATTCATAAGATCCATAAATGCAGCTGGTGCATTGGCCAATCCAAAACACATAAACAAAAACTCATAATGCCCATATCTCGTCCTAAAAGCTGTCTTTGGTATATCTTCGGCTTTTATCTTTAATTAATGGTACCCTAATCGGATATCAACTTTCGAGAATATTTGTGCTCCTTGCAATTGATCAAACAAATCTTCAATTCTTGGTAAGGGATATTATTTCGTACAGTCATCTTATTCAGCTCCCGATAATCTATACATAGCCGGAGACTTCTATCTTTCTTCTTCACAAATAGTACAGGAGCACCCCAAAGAGACACACTTGGTCTGATAAAGCCCTTATCTAATAACTCTTACAACTGTTTCTTCAACTCTCTTAATTCTGCTGGAGCCATCCTATATGGAGTCTTTGAAATCGGACTAGTACTAGGAATCAGATCAATATAAAAATCAATCTCTCTATCTGGAGGTAACCCTGGTAACTCATCTGGAAAAACATCAGGGAACTCGTTCACAACAGGAATGTCCTCTGTACAAAGCTCCTTTTGTTGGGTATACAATATTGTAGCTAAATACCCTTCACAACCTTTCCTGAGAAGCTGTTTGGCTTGTAGTGCCGATATCATTTTTAGTTGGATAGATGACTTGCCACCCATACAGCTAAACTCAGCTTGCCCAGGAATTTGAAATTTTACTGTATTTTTAAAACAGTCAATTATAACATGATAAGCTGCCAGCCAATCCATCCCAAGAATTAAATCGAAATCCTTTATTTCTAAAATTAACAAATCTGTTTTCATCTCCAAATCCCCAATGATTAATATGCAATCCTTACACATTGACTCCACTAACATTAATCTCCACTTGGTGTAGAGACACACATCTCAACTTCTAATGGTATAGGTGTTAACTTGCTACTTTTAATATCCATATAACAATCAAAATTAATTCACCTTTCAAAACTTTCAATTCAAATAAGATTAAAAATTTTTTTCCACCCACTCTCACTTCGATCCTAAATTCTAGAATCCTGAATGATCATAACCAGGCTCTGATACCACTTCTGTCATGCCCCAAATCCGCCATTTGATTCGGCCACGTGACACGGCCGCATGAGCCCTAAGGCAAGCCTAGAGACCATGCAAGGCATGATAATATCAATCCACACTATATTCCATAAAAGTTTTATTATTTAAAGAAATAAAAATTATCACAAATTAAAAGTAAACTGGGTAAACATCCACTAGTGTCATAAACATAAGTTCATTGTTTTTCCTACAATCTTTAGAAAAATTTATTAAAATAGAATTTATATCTATCTAACTAATTTTAATAACTGCAACGTCGCTCCATCCCATCTCCTATCAAATTAATCACCTCAACCTGTAAAAAAAAAAAATTCAACAAATATAATGAGCTCAACAGTCCCGTAAGAATCCCCTACATAAAATTTACCTTCTTATATAGCAATTAAATGGATAACATTTATGGTATAAACATGATAAGAAAATTTCAAACCATCAAACCAATAAATGTAGATGCCATCATGCAATAATGTAATACACATCTAATGACTTCAGACTCAACCAGTCATACATTGGATCCAAACCCATCTGGTTTTCAGCTCTAGACTGCCATAACCACGTTCGAGCCCATGGCGGGGCAACTGTCACACTCCAGCCTGCGATGGGCAATACTACCATATTTCCAGCATGTGGCGGGGCCCACGTTGTCACACTTCAGCCTGTGACTGGCAACACTACCACATTTCTAGCCTATGGCAAGGCTCTCACGTGGCCAGCCTAGAGCATCAACCATCATGCACTCATGCATCACAACCAACATATGGCATGTATATCAATGCATCACAACTCAACCATGACAATAAAATTTTTATAAACCATAATTAGGCAATATTCATCAACCAAACCAAACCAAGAATTAGAAAACAGCACGAAATCCATAATTCATCCAACGTAAATCATCAAAAACCAATAATTATTATTTATATAATAGCGATAAAAAATATGTAGAAGAATTCTTACTTCACAATTTGGCTAACAACCCCTTACTGACGACTCAAATTTAACTCCTTCCTGTCATGCTAGTTGTCCCCTTCAGCTGATACAATTCATATGTTTTATTTAATTAATAGAAATAAACTTTAATAAAATAAAATAAAATAAAATAAAAATTAATTTTTCTTCTAGAACCCATCATTGGGTCTGTACCGCAAACCGAGCACCACCCTTCTCCTCTCTTGTATATATACTATATATATTATAATCCCCTCACCGCGTTTATCACCTGTGCCTAATTTCTTTCCATCTTTAATGATTTGCTAAAAAAAAACTTACCTCTTTCCTAGCGTCCAACGATATCTTGACGATGAAAAGCTTTGCTTCTCCACTTTTTCCTCCTCTTCTTCTCTATCTTTCTCTCTCTCTTTTTTTTTTCCCTTGGCGGCACTATGAAAACCTAAGCTGTCCGTCCCCTTTTATTTCCCATGTTTACCAGGCTGGCGCAGGAGAGGAGGGATTTCCTCCCCTGTTTTCATGCATATTCCACGCGTTTAATTGGATTTTCCCTAATTTCACATGCATTCCATGCGTTTAACGGAATTTTTTCTGATTTCACGCGTATTCAACGTGTTTAACAAATTTTTTTCTGATTTCACGCCTATTATACGCATGCGTTTAATGGGATTTCCATGGGCCTTACAATATTTGCAAGTCTTAGTCAACAAAATTGTTGAAAATTATAATCTTATACATGGAAGGGTCGACTGTCTATATTATTTTTTTAATAAAAATCTATAGATAAATTCATTTAGGGATTGCTATATATATACGTGCATAATTAATAAAGTTATTGGGGTAAATTAAATCAGGAAGATACCTTCTCTTTCTTTCCGGTAATTAGGGATCAAGGCTTAGTTAATTGTGTGTTGGTGTTGTTATTGCATGTGATACTTTAAAATAGGACATTTAATTATTTTAAATTATTATTCTAAATCTGTTTTCTAGTTTTTAAAAAATTATTTTATGGCGTGCCAGCAATAGGACACTATAGTTGAGAAATATTTGATGCTTTAATATCTTTGAGAATTTATAGATTTAAATCATGTAAAATAAACATAAAAGGTTTACTTAAATAGAAAGTGATTATATTATTATATCTCTATTTGTATAACCTTCTGTTGCTGCTTTAGCATTATTCTCATATCATTCCATTTGATTATTATATCTATTTGGTAGAAATAAATTTATTTAGTATAAGTAATTTAATTTTTGTTGCCGCCGGAATCCGTCCTCCGACTCGGGCGCGGTCGATCCTCGGGGGGTGGGGTGCGGCGGACCTGCAAAACAGGAAGCCCTGCACGCGGAAGGACGCCGGGGGTGGTCCTCCGCGGAAGGCCCTCCGACGCTCAAGTCAGTGAGGAATGAATCGGCGATCAACCAGACAATGAGGAGGTGGATCTCTCCGGGAGACCTCTCCAGGGGGGCGGTCAATCGGAGGCTCTGGTAAGGGCAGAGCACCGACGAGCTGCCGGGAGAGAGAGGTAACCCTAGAGTTTTTTGTGTGTCAAGGGTTGCGTACCTGAGGTAATCTGCCAAACTAGTATTTATAGACTGTCACCTGGGAACTTGAGCGTCTTCTGGAAGGTACTGAGGTTGTTAAGATACGGGGTAGACAGAATCAGGCCGTTGTGGGGCCGTTAGAATCCACGCCTTGTCCGTTAAGGGATCGACGACTGGGAGAGCCCCTCGATGTCTTGGGATCTGGGTGAGTAGACCCGGGGCGGTTATAATAGGTCTTAGGCCACGTCTTAATATGATCCCCTGCTCAGGGTGCTGCTTGGGTAGACTTGAGTTCTCCCGCGCCAGGTTCCGCGGAGGTGGACGTCGGGGCGTGGATCGCTAGGTAGCAGCGGGCTATGGAAGCTCGGAAGAAGCCGAGCTGCGGAAGCCCGGAGGAGGCTGAGCTACGGAAGCCCAGAGGAGGCCGAGCTAGGGAAGCCCGGAGGAGGCCGAGCTAGGGAAGCCCGGAGGGGGCTGAGCTACGGAAGCCTAGAGGAGGCCGAGCTACGGAAGCCCGGAGGAGGCCGAGCTAGGGAAGCCCGGAGGGGGCCGAGCTACGGAAGCCCGGAGGAGGCCGAGCTACGGAAGCCCGGAGGAGGCCGAGCTAGGGAAGCCCGGAAGGAGCCGAGCTACGGAAGCCCGGAGGAGGCCGAGCTACGGAAGCCCGGAGGAGGCCGAGCTAGGGAAGCCCGGAAGGAGCCGAGCTACGGAAGCCCGGAGGAGGCCGAGCTACGGAAGCCCGGAGGAGGCCGAGCTAGGGAAGCCCGAAAGGAGCCGAGCTACGGAAGCCCGGAAGGAGCCGAGCTACGGAAGCCCGGAGGAGGCCGAGCTAGGGAAGCCCGGAAAGAGCCGAGCTACGGAAGCCCGGAGGAGGCCGAGCTACGGAAGCCCGGAAAAGGCCGAGCTAGGGAAGCCCGGAGGGGGACCGAAAGGAGGGGGTCAGCCTTAGCCATCTTGCACGGATATCAATGCAATGACGATTTTACCCCCCAACACATGCCCCCCACTCCCTAGTTCGAAGCGTAGGTTCGGGCGTAGGGAGTATAAGCTCAAGTTGCGCGCCCCGATGGGACGTTTTGGCTTAAACAACCCGTGCAATGATGCCTTAATTAATGTGATAGGGCCGCCGTACCTCCAAAGGTGAGGCTTCTCCATTAGCGACGGTTGAGATTGTGCCGTGCCGTGAATCCCGATCGATATGGGGGTATGTCGAGGCGATTCCGGACGCCTCGAATGGGGTGTTCCGCTTCTCCAGGGCGGTTTCTTGGCGGAGAAGCGAAGTGACAGCTGCCCTGCGTCTATATATACGCGCATGTGTGCGTGTTGGTGGCGTCTTCTTACTTTGTTTTCAGAAGAGCGTTGGCCTCTCATCCTCTTCAGCGTTCACCGTTTTTTGCTCAGGACTTCCTTCGACCGAGATGGCGATGAGCCCCGGAGACGTAGCTTCAGAAATCGTCGCTGGAGATTTGGGGAGGATTCACCAAAGGTATGGTCTGCCCATGGATGTGGTTTTGCGGGTGCCAGGACTTGAAGATAGGGTCACCCGGGACTTGGAGTCTGGAGTATTCGTCTATGAGGACAGTTTTAAGGCGGGTCTTCGTTTCCCTCTCCATCCCTTGGTGAAGGAGATCATGACCCATTACAACATCTGTCCATCGATGGTGGCCCCAAACAGTTGGCGGAACATCGTCGGATTTATCTCGATGTGCCACCAGATCCAAATCGTTGCGACTCTCCCCCTTTTTCGCACCTGTTATCACCTAACTCCCGGGCGGAAATCGGAGTGGACCTCCATCGGGCCCCGGAGGTCTTTTAATGTCATTGCGGATAAGCCCTCTTCCATCAAGGGGTGGAAGAGTCGATTTGTGATTGCGGAGGGGAACATCGGGTCCGATTTCCCTCGGCGATGGGGGGAAGTTGCGAAGGATGCGGAGACGCATCCGGCCCTATCGGTGCAGGAGGAGAGGGACCTGGACGTCCTTCGTAATGGACAGACGTTTTCGGCCAACGACCTGTTATCGGAGGGAGCTCTCTTTGCAGCCGGGCTCAGCCCTTTGGACCCTCAAGGTGAGTTTCTTTTCGCGCTGCGTGTTTTTCCCGGTTACTGCGCTTGGGTTTGAGTGTATGAATTCCGGTTTGGCAGCCACGAGGTTGGCGTTGTCGAGCCTCTCCAAGAGGAGGAGAGGGAAGCGTCCTGGGGAAGGTAGTGGAGCGGACAGCGGCCGACCCAAAAAGAGGGGCCACACATCCGCAAAGAGCCCGCCGGATGCTGGAGCAGCTGCTACAGAGGCAGCCATTATAGGGGCGCCTGGGGCGAAGGAGGATACGGGGAGGGCGGCCGTGGCGCCCGAACCTCTTGTTTTGGAGATTTCAGATAGTTCGGATGAGGCTCCGCTGGCTCATCTAACCGCGCCTCCCTTGAAGGAGGAACTTGTGACGTGTCCAGTGGAGGCGGTCGTAGCGGAGGGGTCCATCGCCCCCGTGGAGTCGCCACTGGCTCCAGCGGGAGAGGGGGAGGAGACAGCCGCAATGGAAGGAGTTCGGGAGGGGCCCCTGCTTGGCCTATCCGCTGGGGAATCCGGCAGCAGTGAAGCTGGGCCGTCCTCAATGGGTCAAGAGGCGGTTCAAACTGAGACCTCGGGGGAGCCCGCGGAGGGGCCGCAGGTGGTGGCTACTGGAGAGGGCGCACCAGTGGAGGGAGCGCAACAAAGTGGGGGTCCCACGATCGGGGCCCCTTCGAGGAAGATTTTGGGGAGATTAGCGCTTGGGCTGGCCGAGCTATCTGAAGAGGCTCAAGCCAGGGCCCTGATGGAAGAAGCTGGGAGGCTGCAGGCCACTCAGCTGGGGATCGTCCAGGCCGGTCCCTCAGGCGGGGTCGGTCAACCCAGTGGCTCGGAGGCTAGCATCGACGAGGCGTTTTCCGCCATGATGAGGTCGGTCCTGCATCCGGGTGCGGGTCCATCGACGGACGAGTTCGCTGACCGGGGGTTGATAGATGCTGCATTCGGGCAGCAAGGTGTAGCTGAGGATATTCATCTCCTCCCCGCCATAGATAATACAACTTTGATAAAGATGACCCGGGACTATGCTTCGAAGGTGAGTCATTTTCCCAGCGTGTCGGACGTTACCCGATGGACTCCATTGTGGGCGCTTACTCAATCTTTGCCTTGGCAGGGGGTTTTGCTTTCTCGGGCAATTTGCTGGCGCTTGAGTCTGGCGACAGGGGCCAGCGTCCAGGCCCGGAGGGAGAAAGTCGAGCTCCAGTCGCAGCTGAAAAAGTCTGAGCAGTTCGCGGAGCTCATGGACACGATGGATAGGAGCTTGAAGGCGGCCAGGGCGGCACACCAGGTTGCTGTGGACGAGGTGTCCAAGCTGAAGTATAGGGTGGAGGAGTTACAGGGACTCCTAGCGAAGAGCGATGACGCATGCCGGGAGTTGGCCACAATCAAATCAAAACACTCCGCGGAGATGGTGGCGATGCGGCGGGACCACGGCGAGAGTCTGGGCCGGTTGAGGAGAGAGGCCGACGACGAAAGAAAATGCCTGACGAGAATGTTGGGCGAGGTGGAGGAGACATTGAAAAAACGTAATGACGAAATCGCTGAACTGAAGGAGAACGCGAAGTGGCAACAAGGAATAATAGGTCGAGTGAGTGGCGAGTTATCGCAAGCTCGCGGGGAGATTGAAACCGGACGATCGAGGATCAGTACCCTGCAAGAGAGGGTGGATTCGGTCGGCGCTGACAGGACGAGGGCCCGGAGTGAGGCTGAGGAGCTGGCCGGAAGGTTGGCCAGGCGAGAGGGGGAGGTATGCTTTTATTTCCCCTCATTTTTCTATTGGTTCCCTATGATGCCGATTGTCCTTGACTTTTCCAGATGGCGAGGATGGGGTCGGAGATTCAGGCTCTCCAAAGTGCGTTTGCGTCCGCTCGCAGTAGGAGCTCGGAGCTCGAGATACGGTCTAGCGAGCTCGAGGGGCGAAACGCCATCCTGGAGGCCCAGGTGGCTGAGGCCGAGAAACGGGCCACTGAGGCCAACATGCAGCTCGCCATTCTTCAGGGGAGGCAAGATGCTATGAACGTAGATGCGTTCCGCCACGGGATGGAAGAGTGTAAGCAGAGGATACTTAGCGGGCACCCGGAGTGGGACCTTTCTTTTCTGAGCATCGAAGGCTCCGAAGACGGCGAATCCGCAGAAGAAGAAGATGAAGACGAATATGTCAGCGTTTCTGACGCCGAGCTTGGCGGCACCCCTGGTCCCAGCGAGGCCGTAGCCTCCGAGGGACAGTCACAAACCGTTACAGAGGAGGTGAAAACATCAGAGAAGGGCGAGCCTAGCCGTGCACCTGCAGATGTGGCTGAGGGTACTCCCCAAACCGGTGGAGCTCCTGGCTCTTAGGGGCCGCTCCTGTATCTTCCCCCTTTTAAACATTTGACATTTCTCAGTAAAGGATTTCCTGTTTTTATCTAAGTGTTTTTCTTGCGTGACTTTGCTGTTGTCTAGTGAACGACCCTTGGCTCGTCAATATCCTTGGGTCACCTTTAATTTGAGACCTGGAAAATGTATTGGCTCGGGTCGATCGGTAAAATAGGTCGATTTGAGCCGACAAATAAAATGGATCGGCTAGGACCGACGGGTGAAGTAGGTCGACTTGGGCCGACGGACGAAAATGGATCGGCTAGGGCCGACAGACAAAATGGGTCGGCTGGGGCCGACGAACGAAGTAGGTCGGCTTGGGCCGACGAACGAAAATGGATCGGCTAGGGCCGACAGACAAAATGGGTCGGCTGGGGCCGACGAACGAAGTGGGTCGGCTTGGGCCGACGGACGAAAATGGATCGGCTAGGGCCGACAGACAAAATGGGTCGGCTGGGGCCGATGAACAAAGTGGGTCGGCTAGGGCCGACGGACGAAAATGGGTTGGCTTGGGCCGACGGACGAAGTAGGTCGGCTTGGGCCGACGGATGAAGTAGGTCGGCTTGGGCCGACGGATGAAATGGGTCGGCTGGGGCCGACGGACGAAAATGGGTCGGCTTGGGCCGACGGACGAAAATGGATCGGCTAGGGCCGACAGACAAAATGGGTCGGCTGGGGCCGATGAACGAAGTGGGTCGGCTAGGGCCGACGGACGAAAATGGGTCGGCTTGGGCCGACGGACGAAGTAGGTCGGCTTGGGCCGACGGATGAAATGGGTTTTCGCGCTCCCTGCCATTCTGCCAGCGTTCTGCCATCCCGCAGGCAATTCGGTTTTTTCTTTACCATAAGTGGAGACACGGCAGAGTGGGGGTATAAGGCTGTATCAGAGCTTTCCGGAAGGTGTTCCTTTTCCATATCGCACGCAACCGTCCACTATTGGATAGTACCTTTTCAAAGGACGATTTTCTGAGCCCGCCAATTTTCGAAGCGTCAGCGGACGATTTTCTGCATTTAATGACTGCGATCCGGGATCAGGAAAGGATCTCCGTACGCCTCCTGGCTCAGGCGGTGAGCTCGGCGCGCAGTGGGGTGCTACGCCAATTTCTGGGGACCACGTGGTGGCGTGGGACAGGTGTTTGAATCTCGGGACTTTCAGCTCTGATGGCTCGTCCCGAGTCTCTTCTGCCTATAAAAAGGGGAAAGAGGGGTCTCATCTGGCTATCCCCAAAGTTTCTTTCTCGCTGGAATTTTTATTATTCTCATTTCTCTGTTGCTACGAGTGGAAGGATCGACCCTTCTTTTCATGGGCTCTTTGCCGCCGGATAGCTGGGGCGACCGGGGAGCAGCTGAAGAACGGCTCATCTCTAGGGGACGAGCCTCGGAGATCATATGGAGAGCGCACATGGAGGGGGCAGAGATCATACGGAGAGCGCACATATGCGCTTCCGTTGTGGTCTGCGGCTCCTGCTGCGGGGGTTGCGGGTCAGGAGGCGTATGGACACCCCCGTAGCATGCGCAGGCCCTCCCTCTTTCGCTGGCTTAGGTTCCCGCGCCTTCTCTGAGGGGAATCCTTGCCACGGGAGGGAGAAGATGGGAGCAACCGGGTTCGGATGGTTCCCGGTTCCCTCGAGTGGGCGGCGCCCATGGCTCGGCACTCCCTTCTAGGGGAGTGGATTGGGCCTTTGGGATCCTCAGAATCAGCATCCGCGGGCCATGCCTCAGCTTGGATTTTTTAATTCATCCTGCTCAAGTGGACTTGGCCGTTTCCTGGTTTGCATGATTTCTCGATCCGGATGTTGGAACATCGTAGTTGTCTAGGCCTGCCTTGGAGCAGTTGCCCGAGTCTTGTATTTGCCTTTATTTTATGCATTTCAATGCTTTTGTAACGCCTATGAGGCATTTGTAATTGATCATGATGGACAATAAAGAGAGTTACACCCCATTTCTTAATCTGTCTTTTCTTGTGCCGATCTCATTGCTATTTGTCGTTTGTGGGGCATAAAAGTGTCCCGCTGGTCCTTAGACGAGGATCCCATGATGCCCGAACTAATTGAGGTCCGTATGCGGCGGTGCAAAGATAGTTCGGCGAAATACACTCCTTGCTTAGGTCGGGAGTCTGGTATTTTGTGCTCCGTTTTTATCGGAGCCCGGAGTATCGTGGGTCGGCTTTGGCCGAAGTTCGGGGAGCCTTCAACCCTTTTTGCCATGGTTTAAGGATTTAGTCCCTCGAGATAGTTGAGTTTCGGGGAACGTCTTACTTGGCTCTGCCAAGGTTTGAAGAATTTTGCAACTGGCTCTGCCGAGGTTTGGGGAGAATCTCGCTTGGCCACGCCAAGGTTCGGAGAACTTTGTAGCTCGGCCCTGCCGAGGTTCGAAGAATTGATAGCTCGGCCCTGCCGAGGTTCGGAGAACTGACAACTCGGCCCTGCCGGGGTTCGGAGAACTGATAGCTCGGCCCTGCCGAGGTTCGGAGAACTGATAGCTCGGCCCTGCCGAGGTTCGGAGAACTGATAGCTCGGCCCTGCCGAGGTTCGGAGAACTGATAGCTCGGACCTGCCGAGGTTCGGAGAACTGGTAGCTCGGCCCTGCCGAGGTTCGGAGAACTGATAGCTCGGCCCTGCCGAGGTTCGGAGAACTGATAGCTCGGCCCTGCCGAGGTTCGGAGAACTGATAGCTCGGACCTGCCGAGGTTCGGAGAACTGATAGCTCGGACCTGCCGAGGTTCGGAGAACTGGTAGCTCGGCCCTGCCGAGGTTAGGAGAACTGACAGCTCGGAGGGAGCGAATCAGTCGCCGAGCGGAACGGTCGGCGTGTTTGCTATGCTTTTACTGGCGATGCTCTTTTCGAGGGGACAGATCGTCGATCGGGCGTCGGACTCTGTTCCCACGCGTTTTTCGAGAAGGGGGCAGTTTTAAGAGGCTTGGGGAAGCGCCGGAAGCATTTATTGCAGGAGGCGGCAGATCGGGAAGATGCTCTGTTTGCATTTTCCGATCTGCCTTGGGATAGGGCGCGACTTTTCGGATTCCGTACGCATTAGAACGGCGACACATGGCAAATTTTTACGGGTCGGCGTCCGCGGTACGGCTGAACTGGATATCCTCCTAGCGGGTATAAATATGGCCGAGGGGGACTGGATCTGGCCACCTTTCGGTCTGAGCTTAAAAGAAAATGGATTCTCCGGCGCGGTCCTCAACCGACTCGCGCTCTTCGGTTAACAACCCGTCAGATTCAGAGGAGAGAGCGATCTCCGTGACTGTTGACGGGCTGGCCCTTGCGTCAAGCCTCGCAACCAATGAGCGGCTCGCCAGGACCGCTGAAGAGTTCCTGGATATTTCGGTTCGGGAGGCGGAGGCCTCACGTTTGGTAATGGGTCGGCAGGAGGAGGAGATTCGGCTGCTTCGTCAGCAGGTGGCCGACCTGACCGCTCTTCTGGAGAGGTTGTTGGGCTCTGGAGGCAAGTGACCCCAGGGCTTCTGCCTGCCCTTGCTTTTGTTTTCCCGCAGTTTCTTTGTAACCCCCCCTCCTTTATGAATGAAAAATGGTCCTTGTCTATCGGCGGAGCTCTTTTCTTTCAAGAGTTTACGGCCTTCACCCGCATGTCGAACCAGGTGGGGGCGTGCCCTTGTTCGTTTTCTGCGTGCTAATGTAGGCTCTTTGAACGATGGGCTATAGGGGCGTTACCCGAAGGATCCCCAACGGTCAGAGAGGGAATTTGCCTAACTCTTCCCGGGACCTTCGGTCAGTTACGCGAGGCTTGATGGCCTTGAGAGTAGTTTCGCCAACGGCGGCTTATTCTCGTACGTCGATGGTATTTTACTCGCCGTACTTGTTTTTCGAACCCGGCGGAGTCCTTCGGGGACTATTGGGGGTCGCTCGATTTTGGTCGGGGCTTGCGGGTTTAGACTTTTCGTCAAGGTCTCCATCTCGCCTTGCCGTGGGAGATTTGTCGCTCGGTCCCGCCGAGGTTCGGGGGAACGCTTTACTTGGCCCTGCCAAGGTTCGGAGATTTGTTGCTCGGCCCTGCCGAGGTTCGGAGAAATATTTTACTTGGCCCTGCCAAGGTTCGGAGATTTGTTGCTCGGCCCTGCCGAGGTTCGGAGAAATATTTTACTTGGCCCTGCCAAGGTTCGGAGATTTGTTGCTCGGCCCTGCCGAGGTTCGGAGAAATGTTTTACTTGGCCCTGCCAAGGTTCGGAGATTTGTTGCTCGGCCCTGCCGAGGTTCGGAGAAATGTTTTACTTGGCCCAGCCAAGGTTCGGAGATTTGTTGCTTGGCCCTGCCGAGGTTCGGAGAAATATTTTACTTGGCCCTGCCAAGGTTCGGAGATTTGTTGCTCGGCCCTGCCGAGGTTCGGAGAAATGTTTTACTTGGCCCTGCCAAGGTTCGGAGATTTGTTGCTCGGCCCTGCCGAGGTTCGGAGAAATATTTTACTTGGCCCTGCCAAGGTTCGGAGATTTGTTGCTCGGCCCTGCCGAGGTTCGGAGAAATATTTTACTTGGCCCTGCCAAGGTTCGGAGATTTGTTGCTCGGTCCCGCCGAGGTTCGAGGGAACGCTTTACTTGGCCCTGCCAAGGTTCGGAGATTTGTTGCTCGGCCCTGCCGAGGTTCGGAGAAATATTTTACTTGGCCCTGCCAAGGTTCGGAGATTTGTTGCTCGGCCCTGCCGAGGTTCGGAGAAATATTTTACTTGGCCCTGCCAAGGTTCGGAGATTTGTTGCTCGGCCCTGCCGAGGTTCGGAGAAATGTTTTACTTGGCCCTGCCAAGGTTCGGAGATTTGTTGCTCGGCCCTGCCGAGGTTCGGAGAAATATTTTACTTGGCCCTGCCAAGGTTCGGAGATTTGTTGCTCGGCCCTGCCGAGGTTCGGAGAAATTTTACTTGGCCCTGCCAAGGTTCGGAGATTTGTTGCTCGGGCCGAGGTTCGGGGGAACGCTTTACTTGGCCCTGCCAAGGTTCGGAGATTTGTTGCTCGGCCCTGCCGAGGTTCGGAGAAATATTTTACTTGGCCCTGCCAAGGTTCGGAGATTTGTTGCTCGGCCCTGCCGAGGTTCGGAGAAATATTTACTTGGCCCTGCCAAGGTTCGGAGATTTGTTGCTCGGCCCTGCCGAGGTTCGGAGAAATGTTTTACTTGGCCCTGCCAAGGTTCGGAGATTTGTTGCTCGGCCC
The DNA here is from genome assembly GCA_900491605.1 of Calamus simplicifolius. Classification (NCBI taxonomy): domain Eukaryota; kingdom Viridiplantae; phylum Streptophyta; class Magnoliopsida; order Arecales; family Arecaceae; genus Calamus; species Calamus simplicifolius. Next base: position 606,150 of record UESW01003856.1, read on the forward strand.
TGCCGAGGTTCGGAGAAATGTTTTACTTGGCCCAGCCAAGGTTCGGAGATTTGTTGCTCGGCCCTGCCGAGGTTCGGAGAAATGTTTTACTTGGCCCAGCAAGGTTCGGAGATTTGTTGCTCGGCCCTGCCGAGGTTCGGAGAAATGTTTTACTTGGCCCAGCCAAGGTTCGGAGATTTGTTGCTCGGCCCTGCCGAGGTTCGGAGAAATATTTTACTTGGCCCTGCCAAGGTTCGGAGATTTGTTGCTCGGCCCTGCCGAGGTTCGGAGAAATGTTTTACTTGGCCCTGCCAAGGTTCGGAGATTTGTTGCTCGGCCCTGCCGAGGTTCGGAGAAATGTTTTACTTGGCCCTGCCAAGGTTCGGAGATTTGTTGCTCGGCCCTGCCGAGGTTCGGAGAAATGTTTTACTTGGCCCTGCCAAGGTTCGGAGATTTGTTGCTCGGCCCTGCCGAGGTTCGGAGAAATATTTTACTTGGCCCTGCCAAGGTTCGGAGATTTGTTGCTCGGCCCTGCCGAGGTTCGGAGAAATATTTTACTTGGCCCTGCCAAGGTTCGGAGATTTGTTGCTCGGCCCTGCCGAGGTTCGGAGAAATATTTTACTTGGCCCTGCCAAGGTTCGGAGATTTGTTGCTCGGCCCTGCCGAGGTTCGGAGAAATGTTTTACTTGGCCCAGCCAAGGTTCGGAGATTTGTTGCTCGGCCCTGCCGAGGTTCGGAGAAATGTTTTACTTGGCCCAGCCAAGGTTCGGAGATTTGTTGCTCGGCCCTGCCGAGGTTCGGAGAAATGTTTTACTTGGCCCAGCCAAGGTTCGGAGATTTGTTGCTCGGCCCTGCCGAGGTTCGGAGAAATATTTTACTTGGCCCTGCCAAGGTTCGGAGATTTGTTGCTCGGCCCTGCCGAGGTTCGGAGAAATATTTTACTTGGCCCTGCCAAGGTTCGGAGATTTGTTGCTCGGCCCTGCCGAGGTTCGGAGAAATGTTTTACTTGGCCCTGCCAAGGTTCGGAGATTTGTTGCTCGGCCCTGCCGAGGTTCGGAGAAATGTTTTACTTGGCCCTGCCAAGGTTCGGAGATTTGTTGCTCGGCCCTGCCGAGGTTCGGAGAAATGTTTTACTTGGCCCTGCCAAGGTTCGGAGATTTGTTGCTCGGCCCTGCCGAGGTTCGGAGAAATATTTTACTTGCCAAGGTTCCTCTGCCGAGGTTCGGAGGGCCCTTTCGGAGATTTGTTGCTCGGCCCTGCCGAGGTTCGGAGAAATATTTTACTTGGCCCTGCCAAGGTTCGGAGATTTTCCCTATTGATAGTATTTGCGGAGGTTGTCCGAGTTCCACGTTCGGGGACGGATTTCCCTTCGAGGTCCTGTAGCTTGTAGGTTCCTGGCCCAATGACCTCCGTGACTTGGTACGGGCCTTCCCAGTTCGGCGCCAGCTTTCCTTGCTCCAGCGGTTTGGATACAGAAGCTTTCCGGAGGACAAGGTCGCCAGGTAGGAAAGCCTTCCCCTTGACTCTGGAGGCATGGTACCGAGCCACCCTCTGTTGATAGGCGGCCGTCCTGATTCGGGCCTTCTCT
>UESW01003856.1:610433-647165 GCA_900491605.1 Calamus simplicifolius
GGGAGGGGATCACTTCCTCCATGATCCCCTTAGAGAAAGGGATGCCCTGCTCTGCTTTGGGCTGAGGCAGGTGGATCTGCTTGGCGGCGTCCAGCTCCTGACGCATTTCTTGGATCTGACGGCGGATCTCCTCCTCACCGGCGAGAGGAGCAGCCGGGCGGGAGAACGCAAGGATGGCGTCGAATCATGGCGAGACGTTGCCGGAGAGAGGGAGCGGGCTCGCCGAGATCTGGGAAGATCTCTATCGCAACCGGTTCGAGGGACCGGTTTGTCCCCCCCGGGGCGACGTGGGGGATCCGCTGATTCACGCGGATCAGAGGAGGAGGTTGCCGGTGAAGAGGAAGTCGCGTTCTTTCTGGGGATGCGAAGCAGGAGGAGGTGCAAGACGCTCCTGGACCAGGTGGGTGAGAGCCTGGACTTGTTGGACCAGCGTAGCAAACTGGTCCTGGGTCACCGGAATGGCAGGCGGCGACGGAGTCTCGACAGGTGGGGGTTGCGGCGCTGTGGCGCCAGTCGGATCAGGCCTCTGGGAGGCGACCTGATCGGGAGCATCAGAGGTTGCTCCTCTCTTCCGGTTGGCCATCAGAGAGGTTCTTCTCCGGATCAAGATCCTTGTCTCCTTCTTTCAAGTTTTAATGGGACTTGAGGCCCTTCCTCTAGCGCCAATCTGTTGCCGCCGGGATCCGTCCTCCGACTCGGGCGCGGTCGATCCTCGGGGAGTGGGGTGCGGCGGACCTGCAAACAGGAAGCCCTGCACGCGGAAGGACGCCGGGGGTGGTCCTCCGCGGAAGGCCCTCCGACGCTCAAGTCAGTGAGGAAGGAATCGGCGATCAACCAGACAATGAGGAGGTGGATCTCTCCGGGAGACCTCTCCAGGGGGGCGGTCAATCGGAGGCTCTGGTAAGGGCAGAGCACCGACGAGCTGCCGGGAGAGAGAGAGGTAACCCTAGAGTTTTTTGTGTGTCAAGGGTTGCGTACCTGAGGTAATCTGCCAAACTGTATTTATAGACTGTCACCTGGGGACTTGAGCGTCTTCTGGAAGGTACTGAGGTTGTTAAGATACGGGGGTAGACAGAATCAGGCCGTTGTGGGGCCGTTAGAATCCACGCCTTGTCCGTTAAGGGATCGACGACTGGGAGAGCCCTCGATGTCTTGGGATCTGGGTGAGTAGACCTGGGGCGGTTATAATAGGTCTTAGGCCACGTCTTAATATGATCCCCTGCTCAGGGTGCTGCTTGGGTAGACTTGAGTTCTCCCGCGCCAGGTTCCGCGGAGGTGGACGTCGGGGCGTGGATCGCTAGGTAGCAGCGGGCTATGGAAGCCGGAAGACCGAGCTGCGGAGCCCGGACCCGGAAGCCCGAGCTAGGGAAGCCCGGAGGAGGCCGAGCTAGGGAAGCCCGGAAGGGAAGCTACGGAAGCCCGGAGGAGGCCGAGCTAGGGAAGCCCGGAGCCGAGCTACGGAAGCCCGGAGGAGGCCGAGCTACGGAAGCCCGGAGGAGGCCGAGCTAGGGAAGCCCGGAAGGAGCCGAGCTACGGAAGCCCGGAGGAGGCCGAGCTAGGGAAGCCCGGAGGAGCCGAGCTACGGAAGCCCGGAGGAGGCCGAGCTACGGAAGCCCGGAGGAGGCCGAGCTAGGGAAGCCCGGAAGGAGCCGAGCTACGGAAGCCCGGAAGGAGCCGAGCTACGGAAGCCCGGAGGAGGCCGAGCTAGGGAAGCCCGGAAGAGCCGAGCTACGGAAGCCCGAGGAGGCCGAGCTACGGAAGCCCGGAAAAGGCCGAGCTAGGGAAGCCCGGAGGAGGCTGAGCTACGGAAGCCCGAGGAGGCCGAGCTACGGAAGCCCAGGGAGGCCGAGCTAGGGAAGCCCGGAGGGGGACCGAAAGGAGGGGGTCAGCCTTAGCCGTCTTGCACGGATATCAATGCAATGACGATTTTACCCCCCAACAATTTTCATAGCCAGAACTAATTATGATATGTAGATAGAAGGAGATGCTCGGCTTTGAAAAGATTCATTCATTCTTTAAAAGACAAAACTCAGCCTTTTAAATGGACAAGATATTGAAAGCTCAACTTAATCAAATTTTGATGATATAAATGAATAAATTATTCTAATTAAATGATAATATAATTAAATCATATAAATATATAATAAATGGACAAGACAATAAAAGCTCAACTTAATCAAATTTTTAATGATTTGAATGAGTAAATTATTCTAATTCATTGATAATATATATATATATATATATATATATATATAATAAATGAACAAGACAATGAAAGCTCAACTTAATCAAATTTTTAATGATTTGAATGAATAAATTATTTTGATTCAATAGTAATATAATTAAATCATATATATATATATATAATGGATAAAACAATAAAAGCTCAACTTAATCAATTTTTTAATGATTTAAATGGATAAATTCTTATTCAATATTAATATAATTAAATTATACATACATACATTATACATATATATACACATACATACATACATACATACATACATATATGTATATATATATATATCTGTGTGTGTATGTGTGTATCTATATATGTATAAATGGATAAAACAATGAAAGCTCAACTTAATCAAATTTTTGATGATTTGAATGAATAATTATTCTAATTCAATAGGTTAATATATACAAAATAAACATACACAGATATATCTTTTTGTGTGTGTGTATCTATATATGTATGTATTTGTGTATGTACGTATGCACATGCATGCACATAAATTACACAAAATTCAACATATGATATAAAAAATATTCTTAAAAATTAAATAGCTCTATCGGATGGAATGCTAATTTACTGGGCTCGTGATGATGTAAATGAGAGTGAAAAAATAGGAATCTAGCTACGATGGAACCTGGATTCTATCCAGTATCTCATAATAGAATTAGGAATGATCCAGGTCCCAAATAATCCTTTACCTCTTCCTTAAACTATCAGACTCTAGAGTAAAAATTAAAGAAAAACTCTTAGTGTAGTTGTGAAAGTTGTAGATGTTGACTACAAAGGCCCCAAGGCCCTTAGAGGGTGTTTGGTAGCAGGTAATCTATCCAGATTATCGATAATTTAAAGAGGTCGACAAGATAACTATGTTTGGTACGTATTTGAATGACAATCTATAATCTGAATTATCTTATAAAAGGTAATGCATTACTTGAGTAAAGGATGGTTATCCATATTACCAAAGATGTGGTAATCTGATAAATTACTTTTTAACAAAATTACCATTTTTTCTTTTGATCTCTCTCTACTCGCATCATTCTTTACTGATCTCACCGGAACCTTCATGTCGAAACTTTCGAGCCATACCCTCTGTCGAACCACGGATCTCTGCCGCCCAGCGGCCCCATGGCATGCCACGAAATTTTTTTCTATCGGTAACCTTCAGCATCCTCATTGGTCACTTCGAATATCATTTATAAATATAAATTTTTTTAAACATTATCATTTATAAATATAATTTTTAAAAATCAAATATACAATATTAATATAAATTTTAATAAATTTAATTTAAGGGTATTTTAGAAATTTGATGTTATATGACTAGTAATCTGTTTGTCATACTAAACACAATAATCAATATTACTATTGCATTACATATGTATACCAAACACAGTAATCAACATTACTGGTAATCTATCGAGTGGTAATCTATCTTTTAAGTAACCTATCATTACAAAAAAAAAAAAATCAGCTTTTGCCTATGATTTTTTTCATAGAAAAAGATAGAAAAATCGTAGGGAAAGCCTTTCCTTACGATTTTTGTCGTAGGCAAAGCTAGAAAAAGTTACAGGTAAAAGTGTATCGGGAAAGCTTTTTCCTATAACTTTCAAAAATCATAGGCAAAGAGCAGACTTTTTCTCGATGATTTTTTTCATAGAAAAAAATTCATATTTGTAGAAAGCTACAAAAATGTTAAATGATGGCATACTAGTTCCTTAAATATAATTAATCGTCCCGCCATGGAAGCACACCATGTGACACTTTAGATTAGGACATTTAATTATTTTAAATCTTTATTCTAAATATGTTTTCTAGGTTTTAAAAGCTCTACTGCTCCATCAACGAGTCATCTTGGCATATTGCAAAGATCGATTCAATGTTTCCTATAATTTGATTGTCTTTCTTCAGGTTCTCACTGGGAACCTGTCAACTATAACCAAAAGTAAACCCATATTGCGTGAAGTCATCAACAAAGATCCAACGTAAAGAAAGGGGAAAAAAAAATCATATGATTCTTTCAAAATTTTAAATATTATTTTTCTCTCTTGAGACACCTTCAAAAGTGATCGAAGCCAACAGCTAATTCAAATAGATCTTTAAAAAAATATTAATTAAATCTTTCAATATTATTCAATAACCTAACATGGTCCCATCATCTATCTTCGTTTTCTTTATCATAATGTGATTGGTATGTGGCAGCTTTATCGGCTAGATATTCTCTTTAAAAGAGGTCTCTAATTTTATCTTTTAAATATCGACTCTTCGACACCATAACCATGGTCTCTATGGATCAGGCATCCTATTACAAACTTCTTCTCCTTAAGTTTAACTCCAAATTCTCTTCTCGGTATACATAATTTTTTTTTGTTGATCTGCATTAAGGTTTGATAAGAAATAGATAGACTCACCCAAGTTAATTCCACGGGAGAAAGAACGTTTGTAGGTGACAACGTAAGGAGGCCTGCAGAAAAAAATAATCTGACATATGACAAGGTCTCAAGTGTAATTTGATTCTAGGGTAAAAATTTAATATATAGGAGTCAATTCTTGAGCGGGTGGAGTTATATTAATCCATTTTGTTTGCAAACGTAAATGATATAAAATTCATAAAAGTTACCTCACCTGTGCCAATTATTAAATATAAAATATTAAGATAACAGGAAGATGTCAAACCAAAATGTTATATACAAGAGAAATAATTCTTTTATGACGAGGAAACAAATATATATTAGGCGAGTGTTTCAATATCTACGAGAAAATGTGAACCTAAGCAAAATAAAAGAATATTATTAATGCATGGTCAACTTCAATTAATTTAAATTTAAGATTTAGTTTTGCTTAGCATAAGTAAGCACAATGTACGTAATTACATCACTATCTATGCGACCTTTCTGCATAAAATTTTGTTGCTACTTTATAGCATTATTCTTGATGAGGGATAAAATCATCATTACATTGTTGATCACTCACATTGGCGATGGGGTCGCGTCCGATCCAAACGCTCTGCTTGTCAACTGGCCTGCTGGCGCAACATTCTAGCAACGAGCGTCTCATCATAATGAAGAAAGAGAACAAAAGGGAAAAAGGGCCACGTCATGTGCATGGGTTCTCCCAAAGACCGACGGCCCCAATGGCCGACGGCTCTAAGGCCGACGGCCCCAATGGCCGACGGCTCCAACGATCGACGGCCCCAATGACCGACGGCCCCAAAGGCCAACGGCTCCGAGGCCGACGGCTCCAAAGGCCGACACCTCCAAGACCGACGGCCCCAAAGGCCGACCGCTCCGAAGGCCAACACCTCCAAGACCGACGGCCCCAATGGCCGACGGCTCCAATGACCGACGGCCACAATGACCAACGGCCCAATGGCCGACGGCTCTAAGGCCGACAGCCCCAATGGCCGACGGCTCCAATGACCGATGGCCCCAATAGCCGACGGCTCCGAGGCCGACGGCCCCAAAGGCCGATACCTCCAAGACCGACGGCCCCAAAGGCCGACCGCTCCAAAGACCGACGGCCCCAATGGCCGACGGCTCCAAAGACCGACGGCCCCAAAGGCCGATACCTCCAAGACCGACAGCGCCAATGGCCGACGGCCCCAATGACCGATGGCCCCAATGGCCGACGGCTCCAATGGCCGACGGTCCCAAAGGCCGACACCTCCAAGACCGACGGTTCCAACGGTCGATGGCTCCAATGATCGACGGCCTCAATGACCGACGGCCCCAATGGCCGATGGCTCCAAGGCCGACGGCCCCAATGGACGACGGCTCCAATGACCGATGGCCCCAATGACCGACGGCCCCAATGGCCTACGGCTTCGAGGCCGACGGCCCCAATGGCCGACACCTCCAAGACCGACAGCCCCAAAGGCCGATCGCTCCAAAGGCCGACACCTCCAAGACCGACGGCCCCAAAGGCCGACACCTCCAAGACCGACGGCCCCAATGGCCCACGGCTCCAAAAACCGACAGCCCCAATGGCTGATGGCTCCAAGGCGAACGGCCCCAAAGGCTGATACCTCCAAGACCGACGGCCCCAAAGGCCGACCGCTCCAAAGATCGACGGCCCCAATGGCCGACGGCTCCAAGACCGACGGCCTCCAAGGCCGGCATCCTCCCAGCCGGCCCTGGTACTCTCATCCCGGCCGGCCCTGCCAGATCCAAGTCGGCCCCGGCGCTTCCATCCCGGCCGGCCCCGCCTGATCCAAGTTGGCCCCGGCACTCTTCTCAGCCGGCCCCGGCTTGTCCAAGGTCAACATCCTCCCAGCCGGCCCCGACACTCTCATCCCGGCCAACCCCGCCTTATCCAAGTTGTTCCCGGTGCTTGCATCCCGGTCGGCTCCACCTGATCCAAGTCGGCCCCGACACTCTTCTCAACCGGCCCCGGCGTGTCCAAGGCCGGCATCCTCCCGGCCAGCCCCAGCACTCTCATCCCGGCCGGCCTCGCCTTATCCAAGTCGGCCCCGGCGCTTCCATCCCGGCCGGCCCCGCCTTATCCAAGTCTGCCCCGGCACTCTTCTTAGCCAGCCCCGGCGTGTCCAAGGTCGGCATCCTCTCGGCCAGCCCCGGCACTCTCATCCCGGCCGGCCCCGTCTGATCCAAGTCGGCCCCGGCACTCTTCTCAGCTGGCCCCGACGTGTCCAAGGCCAACATTCTCCCAGCCGGCCCCGACACTCTCATCCCGGCCGGCCCCGCCTGATCCAAGTCGTCCCCGGTGCTTCCATCCCGGCCGGCCCCGCCTGATCCAAGTTGGCCCCTTGTGCCTCAGCGCCTACCTCCGCCGAGCCTCCATCAGCCATGATGACTGAACCACAGTGTTCAAAACACCTCTGCAGAATCTGGCGTGGGAGAGTTCAAATTAATTGTAATAGAATAAGGTTTTGAAAAAGAAGGAGGGCTCGAAAGGGGTCAGGAAGCTAACCTAGTACGAAAATGGTGGAAGTTGGTTCTCAGGTCGCTGGGGAGGTCAAAGGATGGAGGAAGACGAAGGCAGTTGGAGCGAAGTGGCAAGATTCAACCCTCGCCCGGGGTTTTATCAGATTTCAAATCGTCTCGCCTCACCTGACCAGCCACGCGGACTCTTGCTATAGGGTGGGTCGCCTCGGCGAGCGCCCGGCGCGTGAGACGATCTGCCTCCAGCCAATGATGGGACGCCGCTGACATCATCGTCATGATGACAATAATGGCGGCCGCTTTTCATGGATTTCAAGAGGACAACCCCGCCTCGGGGATGATTCCTGCAGATCGGATGGACAGCAGTGGCTGCCCCTTCACATCCCCCAGGTTGCCCGCATTAAGCTATTGCAGCACCTAGAGACACGTGTTCGGGGGCAATTGGCATCGGACGGGGATTAGCCACTTGGGAGGTGACACCCCTTTCGCTTCGCCAGGGTGGACCCGCTTCGAATCAGGGGCGAGGGGGCATCTGATGTGGCTGATCCAAGATCGTCCAAGTAAACGGTAAGCAAACAGTGAACTGACGGAGCCCAACCTCGGCCTCCAAGGCCCACTCGGCCCCCGAGGCCTCGAAGGTCCCCCTTGGCCCCCGAGGTCCCCTCGACCTCTGAGGTTCCCCTCGGCCTCGAGCTTCAGCCTTGGCCTCGGCCTCAAGAATTAACGTTGGCCTCAACCTCGAGCTTCAGCCTCGGCCTTGGCCTCAAGCATTAACATCGGCCTCGACCTTAAGCTTCAGCCTCGGCCTCGGCCTCAAGCATCAACGTCGGCCTTGGCCTCGAGCTTCAGCCTCGGCCTCGGCCTCAAGCATTAATGTCGGCCTTGGCCTCGAGCTTCAGCCTTGACCTCGGCCTCAAGCATTAACGTCGGCCTTGACCTCGAGCTTCAGCCTCAGCCTCAGCCTCGGCCTCAAGCATCAATGTCGGCCTCGGCCTCGAGCTTCAGCCTCGGCCTCGGCCTCAAGCATTAATGTTGGCCTCGGCCTCGATCTTTAGCCTCGGCCTCGGCCTCAAGCATTAACATCGGCCTCGACCTCGAGCTTTAGCCTCGGCCTCGGCCTCGAGCTTCAGCCTCGGCCTTGGTCTCGAGACTCCGTTTCACTCTGGCCACTGGGGCTGGCTACCCACTGCCTCGAGCCACCTGACACGCCCACGTGGCCCACCAACCACCTGCAACGGCAATATGACCCACTACTCGCCTGCAACAACACGTGGCCATACCCCGTAACAGCGCCGCACTTGGCATGTGGCAGGCGAGGCAGGACACCTCTAACAGGCGGTTGTGACTCGTCACTTTCAGCATTGCTTTCCGTTTGTTAGTGGACAAAGGCATCTCGAAGTCAGTAACCTTCTGGAAGCGGGAAAAGAGAGACTGTTGGACATGTATAAAAGCCCACACTCATAACGAGGGAAGGATCCTGAACTTTTAATTCTCTAGCTTTCTTATGCTAGTTAATTCTTGTCTATTCCCGAGTGACTGACTTGAGCATCAGAGGGTCCCCATCGGAGCATCCGGTCTCCGAAGACTTTTCTTACAGGAGCTCGCCGAGGAAGACCTCCGTTTCTTCGGTGTTCAAAGAAGGTGGCTTGGCGTCAACATGAAATGTGAGGATTCCATTGGTCATATCCCAACCGATCAACCAAAACTCTTATGCATTGGGGAAAAACAAAACAACAAAATGAAATTTAAAGCGCCTATTTATATGCAAAGCGCAGACAACAAACTACTCATATACTGTGGTAAGCAACTTGTTTTTTCTTTTTTTAATATATTTTTATGAAACAAGGATTCAAAACATATTATCTATTAAATTTTTAATAAAATAAATTTTATTTTTTGTGAAAAATAATTATTGCAAAGATAATATTTGAAATTTAGAGACAACATTAATTGATAGTCTTATATTTCTAAGGATAAGATTAAAAAATATTTTTTATATGGTGCAAATAAATTATTTATAATTTATTAATTATCTTCAAGCTTAGGCGAACCTGGTCATTAGCCCCCCCCCCCCCCCCCCCCCCCTTTTTTTTTTTTACTAAGCTCAATCTAATTTCAAAGAGCCAATTGCATGCTTACCCATTGGGTCCAAATTTTATTTTCCTCGTGAGCTTATTTTTAGTACCCAAGCTATAAAATTTCAAGTTGAATTGAATAGGTCATCTATCTCCACAAGTGAAGTGAATCTTCTTACAATTTACAAGAATAAACTAATAGGACAGCTATCTACAATCATGAATTAGTGATCACAATATCATATTGCTAATAGTGAATCTTTCCTATATAAGACTCCTCTGCATAGAGAGAGGGAGAGAGAGAGAGAAAATTTCTAAATTTTGATGGATATGTTGGTAGTTAAACATGATAAAAATTGATGGGTGCAATATAGGGTTGTTTATATGATACTATAAATTTGCTGATATTTTTTATCTCACCCTATCTAGAGGGCTGGAATGAAGCAAAGTGCTTCAAATATAGGAAAGATTACCTTTTGACTAGATCATAAAAAGTGAAAAATACGTATTGTGGTAAATGCAGATTTGATTAAGTGAATCTTCACTTTAGATATGATTAGGTTATAATTGGATGGTGAGAGTCTAATATTATTAACCTAAGCCACATGTTTTAAACTACTTACATATAAAAAATCATGAATATTAAATGGTTAAAAATATGGATTATTTTATATTATTTATTATATTCATTTTTAATTATTTGGTGTATAGATCAAGAGTCTCTAAATCATATAATTTTAAATATATAAGTAGTTTAGAGATAATGAATTAGATCCAATAGTTTAGATTATTGACATTGGACCCTTACTGTCTTTTCATGACTTAACCAAATCTAAAATCATCTTGATAAATCCTTATCAATCTTATACACATGGAGCAAAAGCTTGAGTTAGCTATTCTTGAATAGATCTTCACTCAAATCTAATCAAGTCTGTAAGATCTTACATTAATGATTTGAGCTACTAGATTTGATCTACTAGCTCTCAATTGCTTAAGCATAAAAAATTATTTGATTTGGAAAGTAGCCAAAATATTGGTTTAATATATATATGTACACACATTATTAGAAATTTGTGCTTTGACTATTTTCAATATCAATGACAACCCCAAACCCACTAAATGTGATAATCAATCTATATGTGGTATGCCGCATCATGAAATAGGCCTTTAGCAAGTCCAACACTCGTATAAAGATGGGTATGCAGAAGAGGGACTGTAAAGTCTGCTACTCCCATTGATTTTTTTCATTCAGTTTCCATGCACCCTCTTGTAGAGATTAAATAGAAAAATGTAACAACCAAAATTTAATATATATATATATCATTAAGTTGCTTGAATCTGTTTAATCAACCACAATGCTTCTAAATATTCTTGCATAAATGCATAACACTATTATAAAGACACTAAATTGCATGTATTACTCGCTTTTACTGGTTGTTGACGTTCCTTTAACTGGGATAACATTCTTTTATTGTTAAAAACGTTAACCATATACAAGACAGGGTATTGCTATGGTGAAAAGGAAAATAATAATAATAATAATAATCAAGATAGACAGGAAAAGGTTCTGCTTTGACACTAGGAAATCCAGTGATGAAATATCTCAGTAGCCATTTTAACTTCTATAGCATGACCTAGCCGGTCAAGGGAAACAATCATCTCATGATGTTGAGTGGCACCACAATTTGTGTTGTAGAATCCCCTACACCAAACGTAGCATCAGCTCCGGAGAATTCGGTTTCGTCTAGCAAGCTTTCACCTTCCCCATTGTTCTCTCTAATCCAAGGATGCATCTCCATCCTCCTCAGTCCTTCCAACTCCATTGCAATTTCTTTCATTGTCGGACTTTCTTCACCCGTCAATCTGAGACATCTCTTGGCAAGCTCGGCAACTGCTACAAGCAACTCTTGTGATCCTTCATCAATCACTCTGTCCTCCAAAATCTCGAAAAGTCTATTCTCCTTCAAGCAAGACAAAAAATGCAAGGCTAGACTTCGTTTCTCAGCAGACTTATTCACTATGATGGGGCTTTTGCCTGTCAAAAGCTCGACTAAAACCACCCCAAAGCTATAGACGTCACTTTTATCAGTGAATTGGGAAGTGTGCAAGTACTCAGGATCCAAGTACCCTAGAGTCCCTCTTACTAATGAAGTTAGACCATTTCGATCGAATGGAACAAATCTTGAGGCCCCAAAATCAGAGACTTTAGCAGTGAGATTATCGTCTAGCAGTATGTTCATGGACTTCACATCCCTATGAATGATGGGCATGGAAGCAGCAGAATGCAAGTAGGCTAAAGCCCCTGCTGTTTCTGCTGCGATCCTTAGTCGATTTGCCAAGGATAAAGATGATCTGTGACTGTCATCATGGATGTGGTGCGAAAGGGTTCTATTAGACACAAATTCATAAACTAGCATAGGGACTCTAGTCTCTAAACAACATCCCAAGAGCTTCACAACATTTCTATGATTGATGTGGGAAAGAATGATCACCTCATTTATAAACTGCTCGATGTCGCTTTGATTCCCATCTTCTGTTATCTTAGATTTCTTGATGGCAACCACACTCTTGTCCGAGAGGATTCCCCTGTAAACTGTACCAGATCCTCCTTGACCAAGAATTCGATTCTCATCATAGTTGTTGGTTGCCCTTTCGAGCTCCTCCGCTGAAAATAATTTTGTTGCGTGGCTCATGCACTCCATTGAAGAAGACTGTTGTTGCAACAAATAACCTCCATTTTGTTGGAAGAATTTCTCTTTGAGCACAATGAGCTTGTTTTTCTTGTAAACCCAAAATAGCCAGGAACTTGTGACAATTAGTAGAAAGAGGCTAAATCCCACGCCTGCAGTAAATGGCCAAGAGAGAAGTTGAAGCCAGTACGTTTAAAAGGCTTTAGTGTTAACTTGCTGGAAATGGTAAATAAATAGAGGCGACTCCATGCAAGGCTTTCTTCGGTTTGAGGTATATAACAAAGAAGATTACAAAACGTTCCATGGGAGTCTGTGGCGCAGAGATTGCCCCACAAATCAAAAGTTTTTTTTTTTTTTTGGGAGGGAGGGGTATGCTGTAATATTGTGCAATTGTACGGTAGGCTATCTATCACCTAGTTAAGAATCGTATCAGATGATTTAATAGATTGCAAAATTATTGATTAAAAGTTTAAAAATTCAAACAAAAAGAAAAAGGTAAAGAAGGGTGACAACGAGACTCGCTAATTAATTAAAACTGGTCAACTATATATTAGCTAAGTTACGTGTCTACTAAGGAGTTTGATCAACTACGTACCTGACGACAAAAATGGAGCCCTAACTTGCTATGAGTCTAACGGTGATTCTTTAGATTGTTCCGGGTCTTTGAAACGACAACAATTAATGGCAGCAAACGGGCAAAGAAGAATTGTCACATTACCTAGAATTACATACAGGAGCAGCTTCATAGATTTGCATCCGCTTCCATCTACTTTTCCATCACCATACTGTTAGGGTTTAGACCTTGATGAATAGCAATGGGATTCCCCGTTGAACAAGAACTAGAACTAAGGATTTCTAATCCTGTTAGGTTTAGACCTTGATGAATAGCAATGGGATTCCCTGTTCAACAAGAACTAGAACTAAGGATTTCTAATCCTGTTAGGTTTAGACCTTGATGAATAGCAATGGGATTCCCCGTTCAACAAGAACTAGAACTAAGGATTTCTAATCCTGTTAGGTTTACTTCTTGAAAAGGAGGAAGATGGGGAGGAGAAAGAAAGGGCTGCCGCCCTATGATGAGAGAAGGGAATTTTTGGGAGAAAAGAATCTGTTCTCTATTTCATCCAAACCCTAGAGACTAGAGTTTAAATACATCCACGAAGTGGGCCAGGCCCAGACTCAACAAAAAACTCCCATGGACTAATTCAATGAGATTAAACTAATTCCCAAGCCCGTGTACACCCGTGACTTGATTTAATCTCAACCCTTGGACTCAAACCCAGCCCAATACAAGTTAGCCCACCTGGGCCTTGATAGCACCACACCAGGCCCAACAATCTCCACCTTGGTGCTTTTAAGGCCTCAGCACGTCCACTGTGTCCATCAGCTTTAACAACGAAATACACTTTTGAAAACTGTCCCGTGGAAGAACCTTAGTCAGTGCATCTGCTGGATTTTCTTTGGTGTATACCTTCACCAGCTCCACCTCACCATCTTCCACCAGCTCTCTGATCCTGTGGTATCTGAGGTCAATGTGCTTCGTCCTGGCATGATAGACTACATTCTGCGCAAGCATCAGAGCACTCTGGCTGTCACTATGCACCTGGACAACCTTCTGATCAAGTCCCATCTCCAGCATCAAGCCCTTCAGCCAAAGAGCTTCCTTTGCTGCCTCTGTGACACCTATGTATTCTGCCTCCGTGGTAGATAAGGCTGTGATGGGCTGCAGACATGATCTCCACGATACTGGACCACCAAACAGGCTGAACACAAAGCCTGTTGTGGATCTCCTAGTGTCCACATCTCCACCAAAGTCTGCATCCACATACCCATATAACTGCCCACGAGCCTCCTTGGATAAGTTGGATCTCTCAGCACCTTCTTGCTGTCCATAGCAAATACCAACCCCAACTGTACCTACCAAGTACCTGAAGATTCCCTTCAGTGCTCGCCAGTGCTCCCTACCAGGCTGCGCCATGAACCTGCTCACCTGGCTCACTGCATGGGCTATGTCTGGCCTACAACATACCATGGCATACATAAGGCTCCCAACACCAGAAGCATATGGTACCTTCTCCATCTCCTGAGCCTCCACCTCAGTCTGTGGTGACATGGTCTTCGATAAGGAAAAATGTGCTGCCAAAGGTAGTGCTGTCGGTTTGGCATCCTTCATCCCATATCGCTCCAGAATCCTTTTAATGTAGCCACCCTGACTCAGATGCAGCACACCCTTGGATCTATCTCTGATGATTTCCATCCCTAGGATCTTCCTGGTGGCCCCAGATTCTTCATCTCAAACTCCCGAGACAAAGCTATCTTCAGTTCCTGTACAGTCTTCTTACTCTTGCATGCTATCAGCATGTCATCTACATACAAGAGTAAGTACATCCTAGACCCATCATCCAGAGATTTAACATAGACACAAGAATCATACTCACACCTGAAAAGTCCAATGCTCCTAACATAAGTGTCAAATCTCTTGTACCACTGCCTCGGCGACTACTTCAGCCCATACAGAGATTTCTTCAGCAAACAGACTTTCCCATCTGATCTTGGTTCTCTAAACCCTGGTGGCTGCTCCATGTAGATGCTCTCCTCCAAATGACCATGGAGGAATGCTGTCTTCACATCCATCTGCTCCAGCTCCAAGTCCTGAGCTGCTACAATACTCAATAATAGTCTGATGGAAGTGTGCCTGACAACTGGAGAAAATATCTCACCATAATCGATGCCTTCTTTCTAAGAGTATCCTTTGGCCACTAGTCTTGCCTTATACCTGATACCCTCTTGTTCTGAAGCTCCTTCCTTGCGCTGATAAACCCATTTACAACCAATGGGTTTCTTTCCTTGTGGCAGCTGGACCACCTGCCACGTATTATTGCTGTGAAGAGACTGCATTTCCTCTGCCATAGCATGGATCCACCTATCTCTATCCTGACTTTCCATAGCCTCCTCATAGGTGAAAGGGTCTCCATTCGCTGTCACCAGGGCATATGACAACGAATCCTCAAAGCCGTATCGAACTGGTGGTCGCACGTTCCTCCTGGGCCTTTGCTGTGCGATCCCAGTATCAGTCCCCTGTTCAGCTGCATCCTGCTGAACTCCCTGACTTCTACCCCCTCTGTCAGTCCTCTCCACCTGAATCTCAAATCCTCCTGGTCCACTAGCAAATGGCACAACTGTATAGGAGGTTATCTGACTAGTGTTACCGTGTTCTACCTCCTGTAGTCCCTGCTGTGCATCCATGCCACTTCTGTTCTGGAGGATTGAGCTCTCATCAAAGGTTACATCTCTGCTGATGACAACCTTCTTCTCCAAGGGGTCCCAAAGCCGATACCCCTTGACTCCTTGTGGGTAGCCTAGGAACACCATCTTCTTAGACCTGGCATCCAACTTACTCCGCTCCCCAGCTCCAACATGCACATATGCTGTGCATCCAAATACCCTTAGATGGTTTAGGCTTGTCTTCCTTCCAGACCATATCTCCTCTGGAATGTCTCCATCTAACCTGGTGTGCGGTGACCGATTGACCAAGTAGCTAGCTGCATCTACTGCGTCAACCCATAACATCTTTGGAAGCCCTGCCTGCAGCCTTAAGCATCTTGCCTTTTCCAATAGTGTTCTGTTCATCCTTTCAGCCACCCCATTCTGTTGAGGAGTTCCCATCACCGAGAAGTGCCTTCTGATGCCCCACTCCTCACAAAAAATCTGGAACTCCCTGCTGGTGTATTCCCCGCCATTATCAGACCTCAGACACTTCACACTTTTACCCTGCTCCTTCTCCACCTCAGCCTTCCAGATTTTGAACTTGGTGAAGACCTCTGATTTCTCCTTCATAAAGTAGATCCACAGCTTCCTTGAGAAATCATCTATCAGGGTCATAAAGTATCTGGCCCCATTCCTTGCAGAAACTGGGGCTGGTCCCCAGACATCTGTGTGTACTAACTCCAGGGGTTCAGCACTCCTAGCTGTGCTGACTGAGAACTGTACTCTCCTCTGCTTTCCCATCTGACAAGGCTCACAGATCTCCAAATCTCCGCTACTCAAGTCTGGAAGCAGACCTTTCTTGCTCAGTTCTTTCATCCCCTTGTCTCCCATGTGGCCCAGGCGGTAATGCCACATCCTGTACACATCCCGGGGATCTTGCTCCACAGCTGCCACCTCAGATTTCACAGTCATCACAGAGCCCTCCATCTTGTATAGATTATTTTCCAGCCTCCTCCCTCTCATCACCACCATGGCTCCATTGGAGATGTTCAGAACTCCACTCCTGGCACGACTGCTGAAGCTGTATCCAGTCCGCTCCAAGTACCCCAGTGATACCAGATTCTTCTTGAGTTCTGGAACATGCTTCACACTGGTAAGAGTGCGCACTATACCATCAAACATCCTCACCCTCACTGTGCCAATACCTGCCACCTTGCAAGGGTGATTATCTCCAAGAGTCACATTCCCCTCCTCAACCTCTGTGTAAGTACTGAACCACGACCGGTTGGGAGTGTAATGATGAGAACAGGCTGAATCCAAGGTCCACATCTCTGTGCTGTGCCTGTGATCATCTGATACAACCAAGAGATCATCCTCCACCTCCTGATCTGCAACTGTACTCACTGACTCAGATCCTCCTTTTTCTCCCTTCTGATTTTTCCACTTAGGACAATTCTTCTTAAAATGTCCTACCTCTCCACACTTATAGCACTTCAGCTCTCTCTTGCCTTTCCTGGACTTTGATCGTCCTCCAGACTTACTTCTGTCCCTGCCCCTACCTCTGCCTGTCCTTTCCCCAACTGATAGACCCTCCTGGGGAACAGCTTCCTTGGTCATCTTCTCCCTCTGCTCATTCGTCCGAAGCACCGAGACAATATCTTCATAAATTAATGTCTCCTTCCCATAGAGCAGTGTTGTGACCAATGAGTCATAAGACGTGGGCATTGAACATAAAAGCAGAAGTGCTTTATCTTCTTCCTC
Organism: Calamus simplicifolius; assembly: GCA_900491605.1. Taxonomy (NCBI): domain Eukaryota; kingdom Viridiplantae; phylum Streptophyta; class Magnoliopsida; order Arecales; family Arecaceae; genus Calamus; species Calamus simplicifolius. The sequence goes on from UESW01003856.1 coordinate 627,304, forward strand.
CATCTTGACCCCGACATTCAGAAGTTCATTGCTCATCTGGTCGAATATCTGGATGTGACCCAGCACATCTCCACCTTCTGACATCCAAAGGCTATAGAGGCGCTTCTTCAACATCAACTTGTTGCACATATTCTTCCCCATATAGAGGGTGTGCAACTTCGTCCAGAGTCCCTTCGGGGTCATCTCCTCCAGCACTGAATAGAGGACTGAATCCGCCAGACAGCCCCTGATCATTGAACATGTCTTCTTCTCCAATGAAATCCACTGCTTGTCTGTCATCCCATCTGGCCTTTCCTCCAAAGCCAGATCTAAACCCTGCTGCACAAGGAGGTCCTCTACCCGGACTTTCCACATGGAGAAACTTCCCTTCCCATCAAACTTCTCAACCTCTATTTTTATGCTACTCCCCATGGCCAATTTCAAAAAATAGCACAAAAATAAATTTTATAAAATAGAGAAGTACCTTGACGAGATTCTGTTGAAATTATTTCAACTCCTTGAAGGCCTCCAGATTACTCCTTGAACCTGGCTCTGATACCACTTGTTAGGGTTTAGACCTTGATGAATAGCAATGAGATTCCCCGTTGAACAAGAACTAGAACTAAGGATTTCTAATCCTGTTAGGTTTAGACCTTGATGAATAGCAATGGGATTCCCGTTCAACAAGAACTAGAACTAAGGATTTCTAATCCTGTTAGGTTTAGACCTTGATGAATAGCAATGGGATTCCCCGTTCAACAAGAACTAGAACTAAGGATTTCTAATCCTGTTAGGTTTACTTCTTGAAAAGGAGGAAGATGGGGAGGAGAAAGAAAGGGCTGCCGCCCTATGATGAGAGAAGGGAATTTTTGGGAGAAAAGAATCTGTTCTCTATTTCATCCAAACCCTAGAGACTAGAGTTTAAATACATCCACGAAGTGGGCCAGGCCCAGACTCAACAAAAAACTCCCATGGACTAATTCAATGAGATTAAACTAATCCCCAAGCCCGTGTACACCCGTGACTTGATTTAATCTCAACCCTTGGACTCAAACCCAGCCCAATACAAGTTAGCCCACCTGGGCCTTGATAGCACCACTTCAGGCCCAACACATACGTGCCCCGCGGACAAGAACAATGATAGCTCCCTGGTGTGTTGATGCAAATTCTGGTGGATAAGGGTTGCCTTGAAACCCTTCGGAGCAATTGCAGCGATATCCAGGCCCATTGGTGGAGTTCAAGCAGATAGTATGTTCGGACTTGCATGCGAAACTTGTGAAGTTACTTTGAGCTTCCTCGCAGGTCTGGTTCCCTATGGCCCAATCCAGCGTCACAGGAACGTCCGTCATATTGGCAAGAGAGGAGAAGCTATCGAGGCTGAAGTTGAACCACCCTTGGGTATCTGTCAAGAAAGCATAGCTGCAAGGATTGAAGCCCCAACAATTGGTATGGTTGAAAAAACTATAGATGACGACATCGAAGGCGAGGAGGCCTTCGGGAATGGGCGCCTCGCAGCAGCCTATGCCAGAGCAGGTGCCGTTGGGGATATGGCGGGTGCTGTTGCACGCAGTCAAGCACCCGCTCAAGAAATCCGATTGGCCATTGTAGATGTACCCTCGGGTGTCGCACCCGACGGCGAAGAACTTGTTGCGGGAATCGGAGAACCGGAAGGGCATAGAGGTTAGGTTGATGGATGGGTTGTTCCAGTTTGTGTTGTTGCCATCGTTATCGTAGCAGTCATAGGCCATGTATTGGTTGACGACCACCAGACCCTGGGAGAGCTGGATCTCCACAACGTCGACGTTGGTCTCACTGAGAAAGGGCTTGGGAGGGCTGAAGGATGCATTGCAAGTGATGTTGAATCCTTCTTCGAGGGAGCAGCCTTCACCGATGCCAAAAGGGTAGGGGATGGTCACATTTCCACATATATCTTTGCAGCCAGGCAAAGCATTCGGCTGTGCGGCCGATGCCGCCACCATGGCTGCAGACAAGCCTGCTAAGGTCAGGAGAAGAAGAAACAATACTGGCAGCAGCATATTAATTTTCTTGTCTACTTCACAAAGGACTTGTCTACTTTACAAGCCTGTTAGCGAAGAGATCAGCTAGCTTCTTTTAAAGACATTCCTGTTGGAAGAGGAGAAGATATTTTCTTTTGGGAAAATTTCTAGTTTCTTTCTATTTTTTCATGCTAAAACGTGAAGGGATACATGGCCTTTTATAATTACAAAATGACTCTTGATCTTCCACAATACTTAATTCAGAATAGCAACTTCCTATGCAATTAAATAATAGCAATTTCCTATGCAATTAAATAACAGCAATTTCCTATGCAGTAATTAAATAATAACAACTTCCTATGCAGCAATTTCCAATAATCAAGTTTAATTTCTAATACCCCCCTTTAAACTTGATTCTTCATGACTTCAAGCATGCTTCTCAACTTCTTGAACTCTTCTTCCTTGAGGGCTTTTGTGAAGATATCAGCTACCTGATCTTTTGTTGAAATGTGGAGAAGTTGTACTTCTTGATTTTTGATACAATCTCGAATGAAGTGAAATCTTGTATCAATATGCTTACTTCGATCATGGAAGACTGGATTTTTTGCAAGTTGTATAGCAAATTTATTATCAACAAAAATGTTAGTTGGCTCTTCATGTGAAATCTTCATTTCTTGTAGTAGTCTTTGAAGCCAAAGTGCATGACAAACACAATTTGCTGCAGCAACATACTCTGCTTCACATGATGAAAGTGTAACAATTTGTTGTTTCTTTGAAGACCATGTAAATGCTTCATTTCCAATATAAAAGGCAAATTCACTCGTACTTTTTCTATCATCAATATCTCCTGCCCAATTGCTATCACAAAAACCAACTAATTTTATTGGATTAGTAGATGAATAGAAAATACCATAATCTTGTGTACCTTTGATATATCGAAGGATTCTTTTTGCAACAATTAAATGATCCATTCTTGGCTTCTCCATGTAACGACTTATAACTCCAACACTATAAGCAATATCCGGCCTTGTATTTGTAAGATATCTTAAGCTTCCAACCATACTTTTATAATATGTTGGATTGACAAGATCTCCTTCTCCATCTTTACTTAATTTAGTATTGTATTCAATTGGGGTTATGCTTGAATTGCAATTCTTCATCTTGAATTTCTCCAAAATTTTCTTTGCATATTTGCTTTGTGAAATAAATATGCCTTCATCTGATTGATTTACTTCAATACCCAATAAGACATTAAGCCAAAATCTGTCATTTCAAATTCTTTGATCATTGAAGTCTTGAAAACTTCAATCATAGCAAGATTATTTCATGTGAATATCAAATCATCCACATATAGACAAACAAATAGAACATCACCAACATGATTAGACTTCATATAAAGAGAATATTCAAGAAGGCATTTTTGAAAACCATTTTCAGCAAAATACTTGTCAATCCTTGTATTCCAAGCTCGTGGAGCCTGTTTCAATCCATAAAGAGCTCGTTTGAGTTTGTAGACTTTGTCTTCTTGTCTTTTTTGAATAAAACCCAAAGGTTGTTCTACATAGACTTCTTTATTCAAATATCCATTCAAAAAAGTTGATTTCACATCCATTTGAAAAATTTTCCATTTCATTTGTGCTGCTAAGGAAATGAGAAGGCGTACCGTTTCCATTCGAGCAACAGGAGAGAAAACTTCATCATACTCAATGCCATATTGTTGTTTGTAGCCTTTTACTACCAAGCGGGCTTTGTGTTTTTCTATTTCTTCACTTGCATTTGTTTTTGTTTTATACACCCATTTGACTCCAATGGCTTGATGACCTTGGGGAAGATTTGTGAGTTCCCAAGTGTCATTTTTCTCTATTGATGAAATTTCTTCATGCATGACATTTTTCCATTTTTCTTCTTTATTTGCTTCATAAAACTGAAATTTCTTCATGCATGACATTTTTCCATTTTTCTTCTTTATTTGCTTCATAAAACTCAATTGGATCATAACCTGCAAAAAGACAAAACATAGTATAATCATTAGCATCAAGACGCCTTGTGACGTCAAGTAATTCTTGCACACTCCGAGTTTTGTGTGCTCTATTTGAGGATGAGCCACTGGAACTTTTTTGTGGAGATGAATGTCTTGGACTTTGTTGTGGAGTTGATGGAATTTCTTCTTGATGTTGTGACTCTTCTTCTTCATTATTTTCTTGCATTTTATTGTTATCTTGCCAGCTTCACATTTGCTTTTCATCAAATTCAACATCTCTTGAAAACATCACTCTCTTTGTAATAGGATTATACAACTTATAGCCACTTGAATTTTCAGCATATCCTAAAAGAATACACTTTTCTCCTTTGTCATCAAGTTTGATCCTTTTCTCATCAGGCACTTTGACATAAGCAACACTTTCAAAAATGCGAAGATGATCAACCTTAGGCTTGTATGAACTCCATGCTTGCTCAGGTGTCATATTGTGAAGCCTTTTTGATGGAAATCTGTTCAACAAATAAACTGCACAAGCAACTGCTTCTCCCCAAAATTCTTTAGGCATATTTTTATCTTTCAACATACATCGAACCATATTTAAAATAGTTCGATTTTTTCTTTCTGAAACTCCATTTTGCTGAGGTGAATAAAGCATAGTAACCTGATGAAAAATTCCTTGTGCTTTGAAAAAATTTGAAAACTCTTTGGATAAATACTCATCACCACGATCCGATCTCAAAGCTTTAATTTGAAAACCACTTTGTTTTTCAACAAGCAACTTAAATTCCTTAAATTTCTGAAACACTTCACTCTTTTTTTTTAATAAATAAACCCATGTCTTTCCAGAATAATCATCAATGAAGGAAAGATAATATTCATTACCTCCCATAGTTGTTGGTTTGATTGGGCCACAAACATCTGAATGTATCAATTCCAATGGTTTTGTTGCTCTTCTTGATCTTCCTGAAATGAAGGTTCTCCTTTGTTGCTTTCCAACTATGCAAGTTTCACATTTTTCCTTAGACATTTTCAGCCAAGGCATTCCTGTCACCATATTCTTGCTAGACAAAAGTTTTAATCCATCAAAGTTTAAATATCCATATCTAAGATGCCATAGAGTAGAGTCATCAAGACTTTGTGTTAACATACAAGAGGAGCCATCAACATGCAAACTTAGCTCAAACATTCTATTTTTTGACATAGGAACATGTGCAATAAGAGTATTGTTGTTGTCTCTGATAGAAAGACCCAATTCTTTCATGTGAATGTCATAGCTTTTTTCAAGCAATTGGCCCAAACTAAGAATGTTATTTTTAATGTCTGGAACATAATAGACATCTGAAATAAAATTTTGAGTGCCATTTTGAAGCTTGATAAGGATTTTACCTTTTTCTTCAACTGGCCTTTTAGAGAAGTCTCCAAAAGTCACCGAGCCTTTGAAGCTTTCATCCATCTTAAAAAACATGTCCTTTATCCCACACATATGATTGCTAGCACCTGTGTCTAGATACCAAGTACTTCTTTTGATAGCACCAGAAATATTATTGTAGGCCAAAAGTAGAGTTACTTCTTCTTCTTGTTCTTTTGTAAAATGAATTTTCTCATCAACATAATTAACATTATCTTTGTACCAACAATCTTTAGCATAGTGCCCATATTTTTTGCAAAAAACATTGTAGTGCTTGTTGTCCATACCTTCCTCTTCCTCTAGGATTAAAAAATCTTCCTCTACCACGACCTCGGGCATGGTGGTCTCTTATGTCTCCTTGACTTCTTTGAGGTTGATCTTGATGAAATCTTCCACCTCTTCCTCTTCTTCCACGGCCTCGACCATGGAAACTTGTTTGACCTTTAAGATCACCTTTTTCTTGTAGTGTAAGATTTGTTTGAAGTACTTGCTCGATGGGTTTCTCCTCCATCCTTTTAGACAGCTTTTGCTCATGTGCTTGTAAAGAGCCCATGAGTTGCTCTATAGTCATCTCTTCTAATTCCTTTGATTCTTCAATGGCTACAACAATGAAGTCAAATTTTGCATCTAAAGAGCGCAAAATTTTCTCCATGATTCGAACATTAGTAATTTCTTCTCCATTTCTTTTCAATTGATTGACTATAGACATCAATCTTGAAAAATAATTAGAAATTGACTCCCCAGTTATCATTTTAAAAGATTCAAATTCAGACCTCAAAGATTGTAGCCAAATCTTTTTTACCTTTTCTGCTCCTTTATGTGCCTTATGCAATAAGTCCCATGCCTCCTTTGATGTTGCAGCTCCAGCGATAATCTCGAATGTGCCTTCATCTACACTTTGGTATAGTGTGTAGAGAGCCTTCTTGTCTTTCTTTTTTGACTCCTTATGTTGCTTTCTTTGCTCTTGTGTGAGCATTGCTTCACCTTCGGTTGGCTCCATGTAGTCATCTTCTACAAGATCCCAAACATCAAAGGATCCAAGCAAAGCCTTCATTTGGATACTCCAGTTGTCATAGTTATCTTTGGTGAGTTTGGGTATTTGGGATTGAACAAAGTTCATGGAGGCCATGGATCTTTTGTGGCTCTGATACCAAATTTGTTGGAAGAGGAGAAGATATTTTCTTTTGGAAAAATTTTTGGTTTCTTTCTATTTTTTCATGCTAAAACGTGAAGGGATACATGGCCTTTTATAATTACAAAATGACTCTTGGTCTTCCACAATACTTAATTCAGAATAGCAACTTCCTATGCAATTAAATAATAGCAATTTCCTATGCAATTAAATAACAGCAATTTCCTATGCAGTAATTAAATAATAACAACTTCCTATGCAGCAATTTCCAATAATCAAGTTTAGTTTCCAACAATTCCAAGACTACTTATTCCAAGTCGTCCCGAGACTATTACCTAGTCTTTTTTTTTTTTTTCTCCTGTTGTTTGAAAAGTTCGATTAGTTGGAAAGAGACAGAAAGCTACGAAAATATTAAACGATGGCATAATAGTTGCTTAAATATAGTTAAACTTATATGGCCGACAAGCCTAAGGAGAAGATCGATCAAGAAGCGATACCGGCAGAGGCATATTTTCTTCTCTTCTTCACAAAGGACTTTAATTACCAGCCTGTTAATTAGCAAAGAGTACACCGCTCCTTTTAAATACATTCAAAGACTAATTCCAGGTCGTCGCCGAGTCATCCCGCGCGCGTCTATTACTGCGTCTTTTTCTTCAGTTTTTTCGAAAACTTAAATTGGTTGGCCGGAGAGAGACAGGAAGTTGAAAAATATTAAAATTGGACCGGATATTTGTCACGCCCCAAATCTATCATCTGATTCGGCCACGTAACACGGCCGCATGAGCCCTAAGACAAGCCCTAAAGACCATGCAAGGCCTGATAATATCAATCCACATTATATTCCATAAAAGTTTTATTATTTAAAAAAATAAAAATTATTACAAATTAAAAGTAAACTGAATAAACATCCACTAGAGTCATAAACATAAGTTCATTGTTTTTCCTACAATTTTTAGAAAAATTTATTAAAATAGAATTTATATCTATCTAACTAATTTCAATAACTGCAACGTCGCTCCATCCCATCTCCTATCAAATGAATCACCTCAACCTGTAAAAAAAAATTTCAATATAATGAGCTCAACAGCCCCGTAAGAATCCCCTATATAAAATTTACCTTCTTATATAGCAATTAAATGGATAACCTTTATGGTATAAATACATGATTAAGAAAATTTCAAACCATCAAACCAATAAATGTAAATGCCATCATGTAATCATGTAATACACATCTAATGACTTCAGACTCAACCAGTCATACATTCGATCCAAACCCACCTGGTTTTCAGCTCTAGACTACCATAACCACGTTTCACACTCCAGCCTGTGACGGGCAACACTACCATATTTCCAGCTTGTGGCGGGCCCACGTTGTCACACTCCAGCCTGTAACTAGCAACACTACCACATTTCTAGCTTATGGCAAGGCTCTCACATAGCCAGCCTAGAGCATCAACAATCATGCACTCATGCATCACAACCAACACATGGCATGCATATCAATGCATCACAACTCAACCAAGACAATAAAATTTTTATAAATCATAATTAGGTAATATTCATCAACCAAACCAAACCAAGAATCAGAAAACAGCACGAAATCCATAATTCATCCAACGTAAATCATCAAAAACCAATAATTATTATTTATATAATAGCGATAAAAATTATGTAGGAGAATTCTTACTTCACAATTTAGCTAACAACCCCTCACTGACGATTCGAATTTAACTCCTTCCTGTCACGCTGGTTGTCCCCTTCAGCTGATACAATTCATATATTTTATTTAATTGACAGAAATAAACTTTAATAAAATAAAATAAAATAAAATTTAATTTAATTTAATTTTTCTTCTAGAACCCATCATTGGATCTGTACCGTAATCCGAGCACTCACCCTTCTCCTCCTGTATATATACTAGATATATTATAATTTCCTCACTGCGTTTATCATTTGTGCCTAATTTCTTTCCATCTTTAATGATCTACTAAAAAAAACTTACCTCTCTTTCCTAGCGTCTAACGATATCTTGACGATGAAGGGCTTTGCTTCTCCACTTTTTTCTCTTCTTCTTCTTCTCTCTCTTTCTCTCTCTTTTTTTTTTCCTTGGTGGCGCTATGAAAACCTAAGCCGCCCGTCCCCTTTTATTTCCCATGTTACCAGGCTGGCGCAGGGGAGGAGGGATTTCCTCCCCTGTTTTCACGCGTATTCCACGCATTTAATTGGATTTTCCCTTATTTCACGCGCATTCCATGCATTTAACGGAATTTTTCCTGATTTCATGCATATTCCATGCATTTAACGGAATTTTCCCTGATTTCATGCGTATTCCACGCACGTGTTTAATGGGATTTTCATGGGCCTTATATTCTCCCCCCCTTAAAATAAATTTTGTCCTCGAAATTTTTCTTACCCGATACATCAAAGAGTTGGGGATGCTTGTCTTTACTTCTGACTCCAATTCCCAAGTGGCCTCCCTCTCTGAGTGGTTACTCCATTGTATCTTCACATAACGTATAGTACGATGATGTAAAATCTGATCCTTTCTATCCACAATCTGCACTGGATAGTCATTATAAGTCAAGTCCTCTTGAAGATGCAATGGCTCATGCTCTACCACATGATTTGGATCTGGAACATATTTCTTCAACATTGACACATGAAAGACATTGTGCACATTTGACAGAGTTGGTGGTAATGCTAGTCGATATGCCACCTCTCCAACTGTGTCTAAAATCTCAAATGGATCAATGTATCGGAAACTCAGTTTACCCCGAAGTCCAAATCTCATCACACCCTTGCTAGGAGAAACCTTCAAGAACACATGATCACCGATTTAAAATTCTAGCTTCCTTCTTCTGTTGTCAGCATAACTCTTCTATCTGCTCTAAGCTGTGCGAAGACGTTCTCGAATTATTTGTATTTTCTCCATAGCTTGTTGCACTAACTCAGGTCCCAATAATTTTCGCTCACCAACATCATCCCAACAAATTGGAGACCGACATTTTCTTTCATATAGTACTTCATAAGGAGCCATTTGGATACTTGCTTGATAACTATCCCATGCACCACCCAAATCTAAAACACAAGCTCTTAGCATATCCTCCAAGATCTGTATAGTCCGCTCTGATTGTCAATCCGTTTGTGGGTGAAAAGCAGTACTAAAGCTCAACTTAGTGCCAAGTGCTTTATGAAGACCTTTCCAAAACTGGGATACAAACCTACTATCCCGATCAGATACAATAGTCACTGGAATCCCATGCAGCCTCACAATTTATTTTATGTACATGCCTGCCAACCTCTCCAAAGAGAATCAAATCCTAAATGGTAAGAAATGAGCTGATTTGGTCAACCAATCCACAATCACCCATATAGCATTACTACCCCAAGGGGTTCTCGGCAAGCCAGTTACAAAGTCTATAGTGATATGCTTCCATTTCTACTGAGGAACATCAAGAGACTGCAATGGGCCAGTGGGTCTTTGATGTTCAGCTTTCACTTGCTGACATACTAAGCACTGAGCAACATGAAGAGCTATGTCCCATTTCATACCAGTCCACAAAAAATTTTTCTTTAGGTCACAGTACATCTTGGTACCTCTAGGATGCATAGTATAGGCCGAATTATGTGCTTCACCCAAAATCTATTCTTTCAGATCTTTTTTATTTGGTATACAAAGTCTGTTCCCAAATCTCAGTGAACCATCCTCATGAATTCGAAACTCTGTTTGAACACCGGTCTTCACCATTTTTATAATCTTTTGTAACTCTAGGTCCTCCTTCTGAGACATCTTAATTCTCTCTATTAGGATAGGTTGTACTGTAAGTGCAGTAAGTTAAACCTTGGGGTCATATATCCGGACCCCAATATCAGCTCTATCTAAATCCAATAAAATATGTCTTTGATTAGTTATCAGAGCTGCCAATTCACCTGAAGATTTTCTGCTTAAAGTATTAGCTACTACATTAGCCTTTCCTGGATATAGTTAATGGTCAAATCATAATCCTTTAACAATTCTAACAATCTTCTATGCCTCATATTCAATTCCTTTTGAGTAAAGATGTACTTCAAGCTCTTGTGATCAGTAAAGACATCACATTGTTCTCTGTACAAGTAATGTCTCCATATTTTTAAAGCAAACACTACCACTGCAAATTCTAAGTCATGTGTTGGATAGTTTTGCTCATATGATTTTAATCATCTAGAGGCATAAGCAATCACCTTTCCATTTTGCATTAATACACATCCAAGTCCTTTACGTGATGCATCACTATAGATGGTAAACCCTCCAGTTCTAGCTGGAATAGTCAACACTGGGGCCGTCACTAATCATCTTTTCAACTCTTGGAAGCTCTTCTCACAATTCTCTATCCATTCAAACTTCACTCGCTTTTGAGTCAAGTGAGTTAGAGGCATGGCAATATGGGAGAATCCTTCAACAAACCTTCGATAGTATCCTGTCAACCCCAAGAAATTGCGTACCTCGGATACATTAGAAGGCTTGTTCCATGCAACCATAGCTTCCACTTTCTTCAGATCTACTGAAATACCTTCCTTAGAGACTACATGTCCAAGAAAAGCAATACTATCCAACCAGAATTCACATTTAGATAACTTTGCATAGAGCTTCTCCTCTTGAAGAGTCTGTAGTACTATCCTCAAATGTTCTCTATGTTCTTGTGAGCCTTTTGAATATATCAGAATATCATCTATGAATACTACCACAAATCGATCCAAGTAAGATTTCAATACCCGATTCATAAGATCCATAAATGCAGCTGGTGCATTGGTTAATCCAAAAGGCATAACCAAAAACTCATAATGCCCATATCTCGTCCTAAAAGCTGTCTTTGGTATATCTTCGGCTTTTATCTTTAATTGATGGTACCCTGATCGGAGATCAACTTTTGAGAATATTAATTTGTGCTCCTTGCAATTGATCAAACAAATCTTCAAATCTTGGTAAGGGATATTTATTTCGTACAGTCATCTTATTCAGCTCCCGATAATCTATACATAGCCGGAGACTTCTATCTTTCTTCTTCACAAATAGTACAGGAGCACCCCAAGGAGACACACTTGGTCTAATAAAGCCCTTATCTAATAACTCTTACAACTATTTCTTCAACTCTCTTAATTCTGCTGGAGCCATCCTATATGGAGTCTTTGAAATCGGACCAGTACCAGGAATTAGATCAATAGAAAAATCAATCTCCCTATCTGGAGTTAACCTTGGCAACTCATCTGAAAAAACATCAGGGAACTCGTTCACAACAGGAATGTCCTCTCTACAAAGCTCCTTTTGTTGGGTATACAACACTATAGCTAAATACCCTTCACAACCTTTCCTGAGAAGCTGTTTGGCTTGTAGTGCCAATATCATTTTTAGTTGGATAGATAACTTGCCACCCATACAGCTAAACTCAGCTTGCCCAGGAATTTGAAATTTTACTGTCTTTTTAAAACAGTCAATTGTAACATGATAAGCTGCCAGCCAATCCATCCCAAGAATTAAATCGAAATCCTTTATTTCTAAAATTAACAAATCTATTTTCATCTCCATATCCCCAATGGTTAATATGCAATCCTTACACATTGACTCCGCTAACGTTAATCTCCACTTGGTGTAGAGACACACATCTCAACTTCTAATGGTATAGGTGTTAACTTGCTACTTTTAATATCCATATAACAATCAAAATTAATTCACCTTTCAAATCTTTCAATTCAAATAAGATTTAAAATTTTTCCCCCTACTCTCACTTCGATCCTAAATCCTAGAATCCTGAATGATCATAACCAGGCTCTGATACCACTTTTGTCACGCCCCAAATCCACCATTTGATTCGGCCACGTGACACGGCCGCATGAGCCCTAAGGCAAGGCCTAGAGACCATGCAAGGCATGATAATATCAATCCACACTATATTCCACAAAAGTTTTATTATTTAAAGAAATAAAAATTATCACAAATTAAAAGTAAACTGGGTAAACATTCACTAGTGTTATAAACATAAGTTCATTATTTTTCCTACAATCTTTAGAAAAAATTATTAAAATAGAATTTATATCTATCTAACTGATTTCAATAACTGCAACGTCGTTCCATCCTATCTCCTATCAAATTAATCACCTCAACCTATAAAAAAAAATCAACAGATATAATAAGCTCAACAGCCCCGTAAGAATCCCCTACATAAAATTTACCTTCTTATATAGCAATTAAATGGATAACCTTTATGGTATAAATACATGATTAAGAAAATTTCAAACCATCAAACCAATAAATGTAGATGCCATCATGCAATGATGTAATACACATCTAATGACTTCAAACTCAACCAGTCATACATTGGATCCAAACCCACCTGGTTTTCAGCTCTAGACTGCCATAACCACGTTCCAGCCCGTGGCAGGGCAACTGTCACACTCCAGCCTGTGACGGGCAATACTACCATATTTTCAGCATATGGCGGGGCCCACGTTGTTACACTCCAGTCTGTGACTGGCAATACTACCATATTTTTAGCCTATGGCAAGGCTCTCACATGGCCAGCCTAGAGCATCAACCATCATGCACTCATGCCTCACAACCAACACATGACATGTATATCAATGCATTACAACTCAACCATGACAATAAAATTTTTATAAATCATAATTAGGCAATATTCATCAACCAAACCAAACCAAGAATCAAAAAACAGCACGAAATTAATAATTCATCCAACGTAAATCATCAAAAACCAATAATTATTATTTATATAATAGCGATAAAAATTATGTAGAAGAATTCTTACTTCATAATTTGGCTAACAACCCCTCACTGACGACTCGAATTTAACTCCTCCCTGTCATGCTGGTTGTCCCCTTTAGCTGATACAATTCATATATTTTATTTAATTGACAGAAATAAACTTTAATAAAATAAAATAAAATAAAATAAAAATTAATTTTTCTTCTAGAACCCATCATTAGGTCTCTAACGCAATCCGAGCACCACCTTTCTCCTCTCCTGTATATATACTATATATATATAATCCCCTCACCGCGTTTATCACCTGTGCCTAATTTCTTTCCATCTTTAATGATCTGCTAAAAAAAACTTACCTCTCTTTCCTAGCGTCCAATGATATCTTGATGATAGAGGGCTTTGCTTCTCCACTTTTTCCTCCTCTTCTTCTTCTCTCTCTTTCTCTCTCTCTTTTTTTTTTCCCTTGGCGGCGCCCATCCCCTTTTATTTTCCACTACAAGAAAATACTGAAATAGCGACACAATTTTAGCGACGCATTATTGCGTCGCTAAATTGCGACCACTTTGCGACGCTTCTGTGACAACAAAATATTGCGACGCATTAGCGACTCATTAGCGACTCAATTAACAAAAAAATAAAAAAAAAATTAAATTTTTAATATTGCGATGCAATATTTGTGTCGCAATATTTTTAAATTATTTTTTTATGAAATATAAATATCAATAAAAATATTGCGACGCAATATATGCGTCGCAATGTTTTTAACAGAAATAAATATTTTAAATAGCGACGCATTAGCGACGCAATTAAATAGATAATTAGAAAAATTATTTTTAATGTAGCGACGCACCAATTGCATCGCAAATAATTTAAATGAAATTAAATTTTAATAAAATTTAAATATCAAAAAAAATATTGCGACACAACACAGTGCGTCGCAATGTTTTTAAAAGAATTAAATTTTATAAAATTTAAATATCGGAAAAAAATATTGCGACGCATTAGCGACTCAATTAACCAGAAAATCAAAAAAAATTAATATTTTAATATTGTGACGCCAATAATGCGTCGCAATATTTTTAAATTAATTTTTTTATGAAATATAAATATCAATAAAAATATTGCGACACAATATATGCGTCGCAATATTTTTAACAGAAATAAATATTTTAAATAGCGACGCATTAGCGACACAATTAAATAGATAATTAGAAAAATTACTTTTAATGTAGCGACGCACCAATTGCATCGCAAATAATTTAAATGAAATTAAATTTTAATAAAATTTAAATATCGGAAAAAATATTGCGACGCAACATAGTGCGTCGCAATATTTTTAAAAGAATTAAATTTTATAAAATTTAAATATTGGAAAAAATATTGCGACGCATTAGCGACTCAATTAACCAAAAAATCAAAAAAAATTAATATTTTAATATTGCGATGCCAATAATGCGTCACAATATTTTTAAATTAAATTTTAATAAAATTTAAATATCGGAAAAAAATATTACGACGCAACACAGTGCGTCGCAATGTTTTTTTAAAATTAACTAGAAAATCAAAAAAAATAAAATTTTAATATTGCGATGCATTAGCGACTCAATTAACCAGAAAATCAAAAAAAATTAATATTTTAATATTGCGATGCCAATAATGCATCACAATATTTTTAAATTAAATTTTAATAAAATTTAAATATCGGAAAAAAATATTGTGACGCAACACAGTGCATCGCAATATTTTTTTTAAATTAACTAGAAAATTAAAAAAATAAAATTTTAATATTGCGACGCATTAGCGACTCAATTAACCAGAAAATCAAAAAAATTAATATTTTTATTGTGAAGCCAATATTGTGTCACAATATTTTTAAATTAAATTTTAATAAAATTTAAATATTGGAAAAAAATATTGCGATGCAACACAGTGCGTCGCAGTGTTTTTAAAAGAATTAAAATTTATAAAATTTAAATATCGGAAAAAAAATATTGCGACGCATTAGCGACTCAATTAACCTGAAAATCAAAAAATTAATATTTTAATATTGCGATGCCAATATTGAGTCGCAATAATTTTAAATTAAATTTTAATAAAATTTAAATATCGGAAAAAATATTGCGACGCAACACAGTGCGTCGCAATGTTTTTAAAAAAAATTTAGAGAAATAAAATTTAAATATCGAAAAAAAAAATATTGCGATGCATTAGCGACCAATTAACCAGAAAATCCAAAAAAATTAATATTTTAATATTGCGATGCCAATATTGCGTCGCAATATTTTTAAATTAAATTTAATAAATTTAAATATCGGGAAAAAATATTGCGATGCAACACATTGCGTCGCAATGTTTTTAAAAAAATTTAGAGAAATTATTTTAAATTTAGCGATGCAATGAGTGCATCGCAAATAATTTAAATAAAATTAAATTTTATAAAATTTAAATATCGGGAAAAAATATTGCGATGCATTAGCGACTCAATTAACCAGAAAATCAAAAAAAATAGGTCGTGGGAGATCGGGATCAGGGCTTGGATCGATCGCAACCGTCGGATCGTCGCCGATCTCGGACGGATCGCCACGGTCCGAGATCGGTCGTGGCCGATCGGGATCAGGGCTTGGATCGATCGCAACCGTCGGATCATCGCCGATCTCGGACGGATTGCAACTGTCCGAGATAGGTCGTGGCCGATCGGGATCAGGGCTTGGATCGATCGCAACCGTCGGATCGTCGCCGATCTCGGACGGATTGCAACTGTCCGAGATAGGTCGTGGCCGATCGGGATCAGGGCTTGGATCGATCGCAACCGTCGGATCGTCGCCGATCTCGGACGGATCGCCACGGTCCGAGATCGGTCGTGGCCGATCGGGATCAGGGCTTGGATCGATCGCAACCGTCAGATCGTCGCCGATCTCGGACAGATTGCAACTGTCCGAGATAGGTCGTGGCCGATCGGGATCAGGGCTTGGATCGATCGCAACCGTCGGATCGTCGCCGATCTCGGACGGATTGCCACGGTCCGAGATAGGTCGTGGCCAATCGGGATCAGGGCTTGGATCGATCGCAACCGTCGGATCGTCGCCAATCTCGGACGGATCGCCACGGTCCGAGATCGGTCGTGGCCGATCGGGATCAGGGCTTGGATCGATCGCAACCGTCGGATCATCGCCGATCTCGGACAGATTGCAACTGTCCGAGATAGGTCATGGCCGAGCGGGATCAGGGCTTGGATCGATCGCAACCGTCGGATCGTCGCCGATCTCGGACGGATCGCCACGGTCCGAGATCGGTCGTGGCCGATCGGGATCAGGGCTTGGATCGATCGCAACTGTTGGATCGTCGCCGATCTCAGACGGATTGCAATTGTCCGAGATAGGTCATGGCCGATCGGGATTAGGGCTTGGATCGATCGCAACCGTCGGATCGTCGCCGATCTCGGACGGATTGCAACTGTCCGAGATAGGTCATGGCCGATCGGGATCAGGGCTTGGATCGATCGCAACCGTTGGATCGTCGCCGATCTCGGAAGGATTGCAACTGTCCGAGATAGGTCGTGGCCGATCGGGATCAGGGCTTGGATCGATCGCAACCGTCGGATCGTCGCCGATCTCGGACGGATTGCAACTGTCCGAGATAGGTCGTGGACGATCGGGATCAGGGCTTGGATATATCGCAACCGTCGGATCGTCACCGATCTCGGACGGATTGCAACTGTCCGAGATAGGTCGTGGCCGATCGGGATCAGGGCTTGGATCGATCGCAACCATCGGATCGTCGCCGATCTCGGACGGATTGCAACTGTCCGAGATAGGTCGTGGCCGATCGGGATCAGGGCTTGGATCGATCGCAACCGTCGGATCGTCGCCGATCTCGGATGGATTGCCACGGTCCGAGATAGGTCATGGCCGATCGGGATCAGGGCTTGGATCGATCGCAACCGTCGGATCGTCGCCGATCTCGGACGGATCGCCACGGTCCGAGATCGGTGATGGCCGATCGGGATCAGGGCTTGGATCGATCGCAACCGTCGGATCGTCGCCGATCTCGGACAGATTGCAACTGTCCGAGATAGGTCGTGGCCGAGCGGGATCAGGGCTTGGATCGATCGCAACCGTCGGATCGTCGCCGATCTCGGACGGATCGCCACGGTCCGAGATCGGTCGTGGCCGATCGGGATCAGGGCTTGGATCGATCGCAACCGTTGGATCGTTGCCGATCTCAGACGGATTGCAACTGTCCGAGATAGGTCGTGGCCGATCGGGATTAGGGCTTGGATCGATCGCAACCATCGGATCGTCGCCGATCTCGGATGGATTGCAACTGTCCGAGATAGGTCATGGCCGATCGGGATCAGGGCTTGGATCGATCGCAACCGTTGGATCGTCGCCGATCTCGGAAGGATTGCAACTGTCCGAGATAGGTCATGGCCGATCGAGATCAGGGCTTGGATCGATCGCAACCGTCGGATCGTCGCCGATCTCGGACGGATTGCAACTGTCCGAGATAGGTCGTGGCCGATCGGGATCAGGGCTTGGATTGATCGCAACCGTCGGATCGTCGCCGATCTCGGACGGATTGCAACTGTCCGAGATAGGTCGTGGTCGATCGGGATCAGGGCTTGGATCGATCGCAACCGTCGGATCATCGCCGATCTCGGACAGATTGCAACTGTCCTAGATAGGTCGTGGCCGATCGGTCCTGGTCGTTATTATAATAAATTTAACATTAAAAAAATATAATCATTTATTAATATTATAAAATAAATTACGACGCCATATGTCGTCGCAATTATTATAATAAATTTAAATATTTTCATTTAAAAATATTAAAAAAATAATTGCGACGTAATTTTTGTGTCGCAATATTTGTAATAAGTTTTTATTTTAATCTATTTAATTTATTAAAAAAAATTGCGACGCCTTAGCGATGCAATTATTAGAAAATAAAAATATTCTTTCCGTCAGGAGATGGCGCCAATTTAGCGACGCCTCAGCGACGCATTTAGTGGCGTCGCTATTTTTTCAGAAAAAAAAAAAAATATTGCGACTAAAATAGCGACGCACTATGGCGTCGCTAAGTTCCTATGTTTAAGCCGCTTCCCTTCTCCTTCCTTCTTCACGTCTTGACCTAGCGCCGCCGCCGTCCCTCCGGCTATTCCGTCCGAGATTCCCGGCGATTCCCCGTCCTCCGGCTACCCGAGGATCGCATCCGACTCCGGCAACCAAGGTTAGCTCCGATAATAAAAAATTTTTTTTTTATTTTTTTAGATCTTCTCCGGCCACGGCAGGGCCGTGGCCGTCTTCTCCGGCCACGGCCGTTGCCATGGCCGCAGTGGCCTGGCCACGGTGGCCAGGCCACTGTAATGAAAAAAAAAAAATTTTGGGGTTTTTTTAACAGGGGGCCGGGGAGGGGAGGAAACCCCCCCCGCCCCCCCTTTCTTTTCTTGTCCGGCCACGGCTGCTGCCGTGGCCGGACAAGGCGGCCACGGCCGCTGCCGTGGCCGTCTTCTCCGGCCACGGCCGCTGCCGTGGCCGCAGTGGCCTGGCCACGGTGGCCAGGCCACTGTAATCCAAAAATTTTTTTTTTTTTTTTTTAGATCTTCTCCGGCCACGGCAGGGCCGTGGCCGTCTTCTCCGGTCACGGCCGTTGCCGTGGCCGCAGTGGCCTAGCCACGGTGGCCAGGCCACTGTAATGAAAAAAAAAAATTTTTTTTTTTAATAGGGGGCCGGGGAGGGGAGGAAACCCCCCCGCCCCCCCTTTGTTATCTTCTCCGGCCACGGCCGCTGCCGTGGCCGCAGTGGCCTGGCCACGGTGGCCAGGCCACTGTAATCAAAAAAAATTTTTTTTTTTTTAACAGGGGGCCGGGGAGGGGAGGAAACCCCCCCGCCCCCCCTTTCTTTTCTTGTCCGGCCACGGCTGCTGCCGTGGCCGGACAAGGCGGCCACGGCCGCTGCCGTGGCCGTCTTCTCCGGCCACGGCCGCTGCCGTGGCCGCAGTGGCCTGGCCACAGTGGCTAGGCCACTGTAATCAAAAAAATTTTTTTTTTTTTTTTAGATCTTCGACGGCCACGGCTTGGCCGTGGCCGTCTTCTCCGGCCACGGCAGGGCCGTGGCCATCTTCTCCGGCCACGGCAGGGCCGTGGCCATCTTCTCCGGCCACGGCCGTTGCCGTGCCCACTGTAATGAAAAAAAAAATTTTTTTTTTTTAACAGGGGGCCGGGGAGGGGAGGAAACCCCCCCGCCCCCCCTTTGTTATCTTGTCCGGCCACGGCCGCTGCCGTGGCCGGACAAGGCGGCCACGGCCGCTGCCGTGGTCGTCTTCTCCGGCCACGGCCGCTGCCGTGGCCGCAGTGGCCTGGCCACGGTGGCCAGGCCACTGTAATCAAAAAAAATTTTTTTTTTTTAACAGGGGGCCGGGGAGGGGAGGAAACCCCCCCGCCCCCCCTTTCTTTTCTTGTCCGGCCACGGCCGTTGCCGTGGCCGGCAGTGGCCTGGCCACGGTGGCCAGGCCACTGTGAAAAAAAAAAAAAAAAAAATTTGGGGTCATAGCAGGGGGGGAGGGGGGGAAACCCCCCGCCCCCCCTTTCTTTCTTTGTCCGGCCACGGCCG
>UESW01003856.1:648809-658885 GCA_900491605.1 Calamus simplicifolius
CGTCTATTCAGGGCGACACACACCAGGAGGGACGGCTCCTGGGTCGATACGCGATCACGGGAGGTTGCGGTAAGAAATTAGATTTATGTAGTATCTGTTTAATTTTTAAAATTTTATTTCTAGAAATTTATTAACTCATTTATTATTGATTTCATAATTTCAAGGCACGAGTCGACGAGCTTCGATCCCAGCATCACAGGTCGACTCTACTGATGGGGAGACGCCCGTCGAACTCTCAGCAGATGAGAGTCGACGTGTGTTTTTGGAGGCTGTTGGTGCCCAGCCACGAGACCGCAGGGTCTATGGTATGGGCACTAGAGCTTCTACATTTTTTCCCCATCAGGCCTCCAGCTCGCGAGTTCCTGTTGATCTTCCTCCCGAGCGTTTAGAGGAGCTTCGCAGATCTATTGCAGAGGAGCTTCGCCAGGATTACGAGCAGGATTTTGAGGATCGTATGCGAGGCCGGGATCAGGAGGTTGCTGACATGCGAGATGAGATGCACTATTTGCGGGATATGGTTAGACGCTTGTCGCAGAGTCTTCAGCCTCCACAGCCTCCACAGCCTTCACGTGATCATTCAGATTCTTGATGTATTTTTTTTTTATGTTGTAAAAACTTTTAAATTTTAATATATAAATTATTTTTTGAAATTTATTATTGTTTGGATTGAGTGAAAAATGTTTGTATCAATATTTAGATTTAACGAAATTTTATTAATCGTTTTAATTTTTAATCATTTAAATATTTTTAAAAAAAAATTTTCGACGCTTGCGACGCGATCGCAATAATTTAAAATTTTTAGCGACTAAAAAAATTTAAAAATTAATAAATATTGCGACGCAATTGCGTCGCAATATTTAAAATAATTTTTAATTAACAAATTATTAAAAAAAATATTATTAAATATTGCGACGCATCCGCAATATTGCGTCGTCGCAATATTTAATAATAATTTTTTTGTTTTAAAAATTAATTTTAAATATTGCGACGCACTTATGCGTCGCAATATTTAATAATAAATTTTTTTTTAAAAATTTAATTTTAAATATTGCGACGCAATTTATTGCGTCGCAATATTTATTAATAAAATTTTTATGCGTCGCAATATTATTAATAAATTTTTAATTTTAAAAATTAATTTTAATATTGCGACGCAATAAATGCGTCGCAATATTTATTAATAATTTTTTTAAAAAATTTAATTTTAAATTTAGCGACGCATTTTTATGCGTCGCAGAGCGTCGCAATATTGCGACGCAATTGCGACAAAAGAGTATTGCGACGGGGAGTTGAGCGACGCCATCATTGCGTCGCTATTGCGTCGCTATACCATGTTTAGCGACGCAATTGCGACGCTTTTGGCGTCGCAATATTTTAAATTTCTTGTAGTGTCCCATGTTACCAAGCTGCGCAGGGGAGGAGGGATTCCCTCCCCTATTTTCACGCGTATTCCACACGTTTAATTGGATTTTCCCTAATTTAATGCGCATTCCATGCTGGAATTTTCCCTGATTTATGCGTATTCCACGCGTTTAACGGAATTTTTTTTGATTTCACGCGTATTTCATGCACGCGTTTAATGGGATTTCCATGGGCCTTACAATTTTGCAAGTCTTAGTCAACAAAATTGTTGAAAATTATAATCTTATACATGGAAGGGCCCGACTGTCTATATTATTTTTAAAATAAAAATCTGTAGATAAATTCATTTAGGGACATATATACGTGCATAATTAATAAAGTTATTGCGGTAAATTAAATCAGGAAGATACCTTCTCTTTCTTTCCGGTAATTAGGGATCAAGGCTTAGTTTAATTGTGTGTTGGTGTTGTTATTGCATGTGATACTTTAAAATAGGACATTTAATTATTTTAAATTATTATTCTAAATCTGTTTTCTGGTTTTTAAAAAATTATTTTATGGCGTGCCAGCAATAGGACACTATAGTTGAGAAATATTGATGCTTTAATATCTTTGAGAATTTATAGATTTAAATCATGTAAATGAACATAAAGGTTTACTTAAATTGAAAGTAATTATATTATTATATCTCTATTTGTATAACCTTCTGTTGCTGCTTTAGCATTATTCTCATATCATTCCATTTGATTATTATATCTATTTGGTAGAAATAAATTTATTTAGTATAAGTAATTTAATTTTCATAGCCAGAACTAATTATGATACGTAGATAGAAGGAGATGCTCGGCTTTGAAAAGATTCATTCATTCTTTAAAAGACAAAACTCAGCCTTTTAAATGGACAAGATATTGAAAGCTCAACTTAATCAAATTTTTGATGATATAAATGAATAAATTATTCTATTAAATTATAATATAATTAAATCATATAAATATAATAAATGGACAAGACAATTATAAAAACTCAACTTAATCAAATTTTATGATTTGAATGAATAATTATTCTAATTCAATGATAATATAATTAAATCACATATATATATATATATAAATGAACAAGACAATGAAAGCTCAACTTAATCAAATTTTTAATGATTTGAATGAATAAATTATTTTGATTCAATAGTAATATAATTAAATATATATATATATATATATATATATATATATATAATGGATAAGACAATAAAAGCTCAACTTAATCAAATTTTTAATGATTTAAATGGACAAATTATTCTTATTCAATATTAATAATTAATTATACATACATACATATATACATATACATATACATATACATACATACATACATAGATATATATATATATATATGTGTGTGTATTAAATGGACAAAACAATGAAAGCTCAACTTAATCAAATTTTTGATGATTTGAATGAATAAATTATTCTAATTCAATAGGTTATATATATACAAAATAACATACACAGATATATCTTTTTGCGTGTGTGTATCTATATATGTATGTATCTGTGTATGTACGTATGCACATGCTTGCACATAAATTACACAAAATTCAACATATGATATAAAAAATATTCTAAAAAATTAAATAGCTCTATCGGATGGAATGCTAATTTACTGGGCTCATGATGATGTAAATGAGAGTGAAAAAAATAGGAATCTAGCTACGATGGAACCTGGATTCTATCCAGTATCTCATAATAGAATTAGGAATGATCCAGGTCCCAAATAATCATTTACCTCTTCCTTAAACTATCAGACTCTAGAGTAAAAATTAAAGAAAAACTCTTAGTGCGGTTGTGAAAGTCATAGATGTTGACTACAAAGGCCCCAAGGCCCTTAGAGGGCGTTTGGTAGCAGGTAATCTATCCATATTATCGATAATTTAAAGAGGTCCATAAGATAACTATGTTTGGTACATATTTGAATGACAATCTATCTTGCAGTAGTAATCTAAATTATCTTATGAGAGGTAATGCATTACCTGAGTAAGGGATGGTTATCCATATTACCAAAGATGTGGTAATCTAATAAATTACTTTTTAACAAAATTACCATTTTTTCTTTTGATCTCTCTCTACTCGCATCCTTCTTTACTGATCTCACTGGAACCTTCATGTCGAAAGTTTCGAGCCATACCCTCTGTCAGACCATGGATCTCTGCCGCCCAACGGCCCCATGGCATGCCACGAAATTTCTTTCGATCGGTAACCTTCAGCATTCTCATTGGTCACTTCGAATATCATTTATAAATATAAATTTTTTTAAACATTATCATTTATAAATATAATTGTTTAAAATCAATATTCAATATTAATATAAATTTTTAATAAATTTAATTTAAGGATATTTTGAGAATTTGATGTTATATGACTAGTAATCTGTTTGTCATACTAAACACAATATCAATATTACTATTGCATTACATGTGTATACCAAACACAGTAATCAACATTACTGGTAATCTATCGAGTGGTAATCTATCTTTTAAGTAACCTATCTTTACAAAAAAAAAAATCAACTTTGCCTACGATTTTTTTCGTAGGAAAAGATAGAAAAATCATAGGGAAAGTCTTTCCCTACGATTTTTGTCGTAGGCAAAAGCTAGAAAAGTTGCAGGTAAAAGTGTATCGAAAAAGCTTTTTCCTATAACTTTAAAAAATTATAGGCAAAGAGCAGACTTTTTCTCGATGATTTTTTTTCATAGAAAAAAAGTTCATATTTTGTAGAAAGCTACAAAAATATTAAACGATGGCATACTAGTTCCTTAAATATAATTAATCGTCCCGCCATGGAAGCACACCATGTGACACTTTAGATTAGGACATTTAATTATTTTAAATCTTTATTCTAAATATGTTTTCTAGGTTTTAAAAGCTCTACTGCTCCATCAACGAGTCATCTTGGCGTATTGCAAAGATCGATTCAATGTTTCCTATAATTTGATTGTCTTTCTTCAGGTTCCCACTGGGAACCTGTCAACTATAACCAAAAGTAAACCCATATTGCGTGAAGTCATCAACAAAAGATCCAACGTAAAGAAAGGGGAAAAAAATCATATGATTCTTTCAAAATTTTAAATATTATTTTCTCTCTTGAGACACCTTCAAAAGTGATCGAAGCCAACAGCTAATTCAAATAGATCTTTAAAAAACTATTAATTAAATCTTTCAATATTATTCAATAACCTAACATGGTCCCATCATCTATCTTCGTTTTCTTTATCATAATGTGATTGGTATGTGGCAGCTTTATCGGCCAGATATTCTCTTTAAAAGAGGTCTCTAATTTTATCTTTTTAAATATCGACTCTTCGACGCCATAACCATGGTCTCTATGGATCAGGCATCCTATTACAAACTTCTTCTCCTAAGTTTAACTCCAAATTCTCTTCTCGGTATACATAATTTTTTTTTTTGATCCGCATTAAGGTTTGATAGGAAATAGATAGACTAATCCAAGTTAATTCCACGGGAGAAAGAACGTTTGTAGGTGACAACGTAAGGAGGCCTGCAGAAAAAATAATCTGACATATGACAAGGTCTCAAGTGTAATTTGATTCTAGGGTAAAAATTTAATATATAGGAGTCAATTCTTGAGCGGGTGGAGTTATATTAATCCATTTTGTTTGCAAACGTAATGATATAAAATTCATAAAAGTTACCTCACCTGTGCCAATTATTAATATAAAATATTAAGATAACAGGAAGATGTCAAACCAAAATGTTATATACAAGAGAATAATTCTTTTATGACGAGGAAACAAAATATATTAGGCGAGTGTTTCAATATATACGAGAAAATGAACCTAAGCAAAATAAAAGAATATTATTATACATGGTCAACTTCAATTAATTTAAATTTAAGATTTAGTTTTGCTTAGCATACGTAAGCACAATGTACGTAATTACATCGCTATCTATGCGACCTTTCTGTATAAAATTTTGTTGCTACTTTATAGCATTATTCTCATACCAATTTCCGGTCGAAAGTTCCACCTGACATGGCACCCTAGCTACGAATGGCTTGCCGAATGAATTGGAAAAGGTGGAGAGGCACCATAATTCCGTTCGTCACTCAAATTTAGCACCCGGTGGAGAGCCCGACCAGCAACTCGCACTCATCTACCAGCGGTTTCCTCTTTCCAATTGACGCATATATAGGAAGGAAATAAAGTATATATGGCAGGGATCGACAGTAGTTGTCTCGCAGCGGTTTAGTGTGGGTATTTTAACTTCCATGGTCAACTAATTATTGTATTTCTGAAAGAGATGCCCGGCTTAATTTGAAAGGGTCCACTCTTTCTTTCTTTTTTTTTTTTTTTTTTTAAAAAGAAAACTCTTGACAAGTTGCTTGGAATTTCGGCCCCTGTTGCCAATTTTCTCTTGCAATAATTGATAGTTAGCATTAATCCAAGGCGATGAAAGGTCAACTTGTATTTTTTTATATCAAAGTTTAGATTTTTTTAATGATTTGAATGAATGAATTAACAAGGGTCAATAATAGCATTGTATGCATATGTATATGTATATATATACACATACATACATTTGCGCATGAGTATGTATATGTATGTGCACATAAACTATAAAAAATCTAAACTTTGATATAAAAAAATGAAGTAGCTCAAAAATTATATAAATTTAATAATAGTTATATAAATATAAGAAATATAATGAAAATGTGAAACACCTTTATAGTAAGAGTTTCAAAGACTTGATTAGTTTTAATTATAAATGTACCTTAAAATTTTGCAAGGTATTAAGTTGTGTCGCCAAGTTTAAAGTTGGAATTAATGTTCATTTAAATTGGATGATTCATTAACTAATAGATCATGAATCTTATTGAACTGTGCTACCAAGTTTAAAGTCGGAACATTCATTTAAAATTGAATGATTTATTAACTAATCCAATCCATATATAATTATTATTGGGTTTGGGCTCCCTTTCTATATGGCGAAAAGGCCCAAATGTGTAAGCCCACTTTATATCACACTTGTCTAAGTGGTGAGTCTGATTTGATAAGAATCCCTAATCAGTGATGAGTCTGATTAGGTAAGAGTCCATCTTGGTAAGAATCCCTAATCAGTGGTGAGTCTAATTAGGTAAGAATCCAACTTGGTAAGAATCCCTAATAAATGGTGAGTCTATTAGGGTGATATTAGGGTTAATTTTTTGAAAAAGAGAAAAGAGAGATGAGAGCCGCCATTCGAGAGAGAAAAGAAGAAGAAGCCCTTTCCGCATATACTCAGAGTTGGATCGGGCTGAAATTTTGACAGCAGGTTCGGAACATCTGGTTCTTCATTCTGAACGGTTGGATCGGTGAAACAAGGTCTGAGATGCGAGAAATTCAGGTTGGACAGTAGCTATATTTTGGGGTTCGTTAAACTTCTTGGTTCTCTATTGTAAGCTTCTTAGCTTTATTGTTTGGTTGGCTATGAGCACTCATTTGTGTTCTTGTTTGAGACTATCTTGTACCCTTATTTGATAATAGTGGAGCTATTTCTTTGGTCTGGACAATCCGTGGTTTTTTCTTTTGCTTTGAGGGGTTTTCCATATTAAAAATCTTGGTGTCTCTTGTGTGTTTGTGATATTCAATTGCTGCCAAAAATTTTGTTATTGCTCCTCACAAATTCTTGCAAGTTGGGGGGAATATCTCAGCTGCATATTGTGATTTGTTACTACTATATTGTTGTTTCCTCATCAATTATTTATTATCATAACCATCTACAAGTAAGTACTCTAAGAATTAGAACAAGTTTTTGCAAATCCTAGTTGTAAGGATTTCTCATAAAAAGGAAGAAGAGTCACGCGGTGTTTATATGCTAAAGGGGCAGCACTTATGGCTTCTTAGAAAATAGTAAATTGTTTTGTCTCTTAGGTTCCTACTTTGTAATCCATACCCTATAAAAACAAATGGACGGGACCACATTTACTCCATTCTCCTCAACGTTGTCTCGATTGGCTTCCTTCTTGCTCAATTAGTGTCTAAGAGCTCCTTAGCCTTCCTTGGTTATCATTTATTGGTTAAAGACTTTTAGCCTTCCTTAGGTACATTATTTGATCTATATGCATGGGCTGGTCTCTCTCTCTCTCTCTCTCTCTTTGATCTCTCTGAAAGCTTGAGTTCATTTGATAATCGATTTAGTGCATTAAACTAGACCACTTAATATAGTGTTTCATTAGATTTGAGCATCTTTGATCAATCTTTGAATATCATGACTTTTAGAGAGGTGACCTCTAGTTTTTCAGTTGAGGAGCATAGTAGTTTTAGGGGAGACAACTTAAGTAGTTGATACATCAATCATATTTCATACCAAAGTTTTTAATCCTTAAAGTTCTTGGTCAAAAGGATAAAGCCTTTGATTGCAAGCCAATCAGCTCTACTTCTATGAGGATGCTCTAAAGGCATAGCTCTAATTATCCCTTCCTCCTTTCGTCTCAAACCTCCTTTGCTTGTGTACGGTATTGCTCTTATCTAGTTCATCCAAACTCTTGAAAACTAATATTTAACTTTATGTCCCATACATCTCTACTAGGAAATCCTCAATCTCTTAATATGTTCTAAGCTCTTTGTATTATAAAAGAGCAATTCATCAAGATCGGTCAGTGGTATATCTTTGTTCGAAAGGATAAGAATTTTTAGCTGGCAACCCATGATGGAAATTATGTATACAAGATATGAATCAAATTCATATAAACATTGCGAAAGGTATAATATAAAATTCCCAGATGCCCAGGATCCTTAGGAACAAATTCATTATATCTCAAATAAAATCTAATTTTATTCATACCTGAGTCCTTTATCGATGTAGATGAGGATGAAGCCGGTTAATCCCTGCCACTAGCCGTCCACGTGTCCGGCCTCTAACGGTGATCCACGCAGAGAAGAAGGGATGAAGACCTCCAAGGTATGAAGATGACACCACGGGAGAGAGAGAGGGGTGCTAGCGCCTCTTGAATCCCCTTAGAAGATATCTTTGAAGAAAAGTCTCCTCTAATTTAGGTAGGAAGGAACTATATTTATAGGTTAAAATGAGACGTTCCAAAGAGGAAGAGACCTCTTTTGGTAAGAAACTCCCATCATTATGGTAAGAAACTCCCATCTTCATGGTAAGAAACTCCTCCATCTTCATGGTAAGAAACTCCCATCTCATGGTAAGATTAATCCAAGTGTCACAATCTCAGCCTTTGAAATTAGGAGTTGGTTATCCCATAACTACATGCCCTAATTTGTACGTGTTCATCATCGAACCGTAGAGATTCATCATGCCTCATCCCATGGGCATGATTCCATCTTCACATGGCTGAGATTGGACATCCATACCTGAATAATCAGAGCCATCCATCACATGGATCAAGTCACATATCGGTATCCAATTATTTGTTCATCATATGTACAAATAATTTCTCCTTAACATTCCTTCTATTATAATGGATCATATCCATTATAATTATATCTTCTTTAAATTGGGTCTCACCCAATTATTTAATTGATCATCTTATCTGAATTAAATCTAATTTAATTCTCATTTTAATTCATCCAATATTCTCCTTAATGCGTGTGACCCATTAGGCCCTTTAACATGTTGGCAATAATCATGTCCTAATCATAGACCCTAGGAATGATTGGACAACTCTTTGTCTAATTCAACAACATGATTATAGATCATGAGAGGCCTCTAGCAAAGCATCATGACCACCCAACTGCTAAAGGTTTTGTTGACGTGACCATCAACACCTGTCCATGAACGGTTACCGTATGATCAAATCCTTTCGTCACATATCCCAGATCAATCAGTGGTATGGAATGTGTCAACCCTGTAATTGATCTTTGTTTACTTGATCTCAGAAAAAATTGACTATATGAATTAGAACTTCGAAACCATTTCGAATTCCAACTCAACCTTGCAAGGATTTATCAATCAATTTAATCCATCAAGTGGCCGTGGGATATAACCCTTTCTATCAAGGGAGACGAATCCTGTCTTGATCAAACACCATCTTCATGTGCTTCATGTCATACCCAACCGACACCATATTTGCCACCCGTGGCTAGAGCGACGTTTGGATGCCGTCAAAGCATGACATTCCACACATGAGATGCAATGAAGATCTCAAGTCAAAGGATCACTCACACCACCGTCATTAGAGATCAACCATTGACACTATATAGAATATCCATATGGGATCTCTGTACGGGTCATCCAATGCATCGTTACAATAACGAGCATCCACACACCTATCCAAGTATCTTCATACTTCAGCTTGTGAAATCAGCTGCTCACCCCAAGGGTGAGGATATGCAATGTGTGCTAGTCTCACGGTGTTCGATGGTGTCCAGTCCCATCTACACATCGACTAGGGAAGTTTAAAGAATCGAACCATAACGTGCAATTTGAATCTCACAATTTGTAATCTCTATTACAAATTCCATATGCACGGTTCACATTCTTTTGGACTTTATCTCACAGACAAATATATCAAATAAAAGACATCTGGATAGATAAAGAAACCATTTTATTTGATTTGTATTCATAGAATGTATACAGCATTCAATCCAATTGGATTTAGGGCATACACTAACAACAACCTCCATCCATGGCTAGAAAGGTTGATTTTTTTATTAAAATTAAGAGTTTTAACTATCTAATATATCTAGAGGTCGTTAT